>CAUYQU010093391.1:0-147264 GCA_963574635.1 Cheracebus regulus | reverse complement strand
CCTCCCCAAACTGCATTTTTAAAAGTTAGCCAGTACATTAATAAAGCTCATCCTTTTTTTTTTCCTTCCTTACCATAAAACTTTCCTGGCTTTGTATTGTCAAATGTCTGCAAAATCTTTTTTTTTTTTTTTTTTTTTTTGAGACAGGGTATCACTCTGTCACCCAGGCTGGAGAGCAGTAATGTGAACAAAAAAGGTAAAAGTGTCGCCTCAACCTCCTGGGCTCAAATGATCCTCCCCCTTCAGCCTCCTGACTAGCTGGGACTACAGGCACCTGCCATCATGCCTGGCTAATTTTTTGTAGAGATTGGGTTTTGCTTTGTTGTGCAGGTTGGTCTTGAACTCCTGGGCTCAAGCAATCTGCCTGTCTTGGTATGTTAGTCTGTTCTCACACTGCCAGGGAGAAATATCCAAGACTGGGAAATAAAGGAAAGAGGCTCACAGTTCCACATTACTGGGGAGGCCTCAGGAAACTTACATTCATGGTGGAAGGAGAAGGAGAAGGCACCTTCTTCACAGGGAAGCAGGACAGAGTGAGTGCGAGCAGGTGAAATGCCAGATGCTTATAAAGCCATCAGATCTTGTGAGATTCACTCACTATCACAAGAACAGCATTGGGGAAACCATCCCCACGATCCAATTATCTCCACCTGGTCCCCCCTTTGACACATGGATATTATGGGGATTACAATTCAAGATAAGATTTTAAATGAGGGCACAGTCAAACCAAATCATTTGGCCTCCCAAAATGCTAGGATTACAGGCATGAACCACCATACCCCGCCAACATTTCTTTATTAATTTTTTTGTTTTGAATTGTTTACAGTGGTAGAGCAAATCCTGTAGCAGTTTAAAGCTTCAAGAGCAGAAGTGTAAGTCCCTTTTCATGCCTTTTAACTCTATATTTAAAAAGATATTACTTTTTGTATAATATATAATATACTCTTGACCTATTACTTTTTAAATAATTTAATGCAGTTAATGTTTGATTAGATTTACCCATATACCACTTTATTTATTCTTCCACTTCATATTTTCTTTCTGAGATTTATTTTTATTTTATTTATTTTTCTACCCTGGAGTAGAACTTTCAGTGAGCTCTCATAGTGGTAAACTTCCAATTTTTGGATATCTGAAAATGTCTTTTTCTTACCTTTGTTCTTTCAATACATATTCTCTGTGTGTAGAATTGGAATAATATTTATTTTTTCCATATGTTGAAAATACCATTCTATTTCTTTCATGGTTTCCATGACTGCTGATGAGAATCAGCCATTATTCTAGCAGTTTTCCTAGAATAATATTTTCTCTTTGGTTGTTTAAAAAATCTTGCTATTGACATAGGAATTTGCAGTTTTACTATGATGGGACTAAGTGTGAACTTTTAATTTAATGTTTATATTTACTGGTATTTTGAATCTGTGGGTTGATGTCTTCCATTAGTTCTGAAGTTCTCAGCTATTAGTTTTTCAAATATTGCCTCTGCCTCATTCTCTTATATATATTTTTTTTCTGGAATTCTAATTAGACATATATTAGACCATTTTACTTTATCCTTCATTAAAAAAACTCTTAATTTTTCTTTTTCTTTGCCTTTTTCTGCTCAATTCTAGATAATTTCCTTGTAATTATCTTTCAGTTTACTATTTCTCTCTTTAGCTGTATCTAGCCTGTAGTTAAGTATGCTCATCTAATATTTAATTTTAGTTATGATATTCTTTGTTCCTAGAAGTTATCTTTTACTTTTTCAGTGTTGCTTAGTTATTCTTTACTATTTCCTTTCTTGTTCCCTGCACATATTTTAAAGTGTGTTTTTTATTTTATAACAAGTGATACACATAATTATTTTATAATTTATTCAATAAGTCTGATACCTGTGTCCTTTGCAGGTCTGTTCTACAGTCAATTATTTCTGTTTCTTCTTTGTTATGATGCCTTGTTTCCTTGTGTGTTTTGGTTAGTTTTGTACTGCAAGTAGCCCATTTTCCTTCAATTCTGCTTATGGAAATTTGTGAGAGTTAGGACTGTAGAGTGTTCTTCCAAAGAGTATTTATCTTTTGCTTCTGCCAGGTCCCTGGAAGCACTATGTGGCAGCAACTACTCCAAATTAAATTCTTGGCTTGTGGGGTCTTGAACAACCCAGATAGTAGGAAATTTGTATAAGAAGTGGCTGATTGTTCTAGATTTTTAGTAGCTACTTTTTCCATTTTCCACTTAGTGTTTAGTTTTAAGACAATTTTCTTTGTAGTCCTCATGAAAAAGGGGTTCTTGATATTTCTCCTTAGTCCTAAACCTGAGAGCAAACCTCTTGGAAGTCTCAGCTATTCCATGGGAGAAACTCTTTTTTTAAAAAAATATATATTTTATTGCGTTTTCGGTTTTGGGGTAGATGTGAAGAACATGCAAGGTTGTTGCATAGGTACATACATGGCAATGTGGTTTGCTGCCTTCCTCCCCATCACCTATATCTGGTGTTTCTCCCCATGTTATCCCTCCCCAACTCCCCACATCCCGCTGTCCCTCCCCTTGTTCCCCTCTACAGACCTCAGTGTGTGATGCTCCCCTCCCATGGGAGAAACTGTTATTAGACTTTCCACCTTGGGAAGATCCTGGGCTTTGTTAGCACTTCCTTGAATGCTAGGATCCTGGGAATACCAAACCTCTGTTTCACAGGGTTCAGTCAATGTCCTCTGGGAAAACATGAGCTCCTTTTCTTCCATTATTTTTTTCTGGTTTCTACCTTCATTGCATTTTTTTTTGGTCTTGTGCATTATTTACTTTCTTGTCAGCTTATCTTACATTTAAGAAGACATTTTATTATTTTTAAAAGACCTAGATTTTTAAAGTTGTTTTCAATAGGAGAGTCATTCCAGGCATCTAGCATTTAATATTACCAAAAACAGAACTACGGGGATCTTGCTTGGTGTTCTTCCCTATCACCTAGCACATACTAGGTCCTCAGACACTATTTGGTAAATAAATGAATAAATGAGAGCATGAATGAACATATAAGCACATTGCTTTGCCTGATGAATTGTTGGAAACACCATCAGGTCAGAGACCTTGCCTGAAGAGTTTACCACTGCCTGAAACTCGATGAAATGACCGATGCCAGGGTCCAGCTGATGTCAGCTGATCTTGACTCAGACTGGTCTGGAGGTATGATAGGAAATTTGTCACCATAGGCAACCCTTGCCCTATGCAGAGAGAAACTCTTCTAATCTGTGGAATGTTGGGGATGGATAATTTTCAAATGATGAAGATGAGTTTCAGTGACTGTTTTCTACTCTCTTCCTGGTTACTCTGAGGCTGTTGGCTGCAAACCTCTCACAGGGATGGATGTTGTCCTTGGTCTCCTTGGTGCTGTATCCAAGCCCTTGTAACTCAAAGTAGGATCCACAGACCAGTATCATCTACATCACCTGGGAGCTTGTTTGAAATGTGAACTCTTGGGCCCCATCCCAGACTTACTGGTTCAGAATCTTCACTTTTAACAAGGTTCCCTGGTTATTTATGTACACATGAAAGTTTGAGAAACATTGCTCTTAGAACTTTCCAATAGGTGTGTGCTGTGAATAGGTCACAGGTGTGCGATAAATGGGCTATGGGTGTGCACTGAGTGGGTTACAGGTATGCAGTGAGAAACTGATTCTTACAGCCTTCAGATGTTCATGTAGGATGACTGATATGGCTTGGCTGTGTCCCCATCCAAATCTCAACTTGAATTGTAGCTCCCACAATGTCCACCTGTCATAGGAGGGACCCGGAGGGAGGCAATCGAATCATGGGGTGGGTCTTTCCTGTACTATTCTCCTGATAGTGAATAAGTCTCATGAGATCTGATGGTTTTATAAAGGAGAGTTTTGCTGCACAAGTTCTCTGATTCTCTCTTGCCGTGGCCTTGTAAGAAGTGCCGTTCACTTTCTGCCATTTTTGTGAGGCCTCCACAGCCATGTGGAACTTTGAGTTCATGAAACTTCTTTTTCTTCCCAGTCTTGGCTATGTCTTTATCAACTCCATGAAAATGGTCCAATACCATGACCAACACATTTTGGTTTGGTGGGATTTTCCCAGTTTTAGCGTTTAAAGTATAATATCCCTGGAAACCTATCAGATCAAGGCTAACTGGGATGATCGATCACCTTACCAGTTGGGACTGAAAGCACAGTGTCTAGTCCAATGAAGGGGGTAAGAGGGAAGCTGGGTAGTCTTTAGCATGGAGCAGCTCTAGAAGAAGGCTCCAAACCTCCATCTTTTTATTAATTGGCAACTTTAACCTACTTGCAGGTGATGTTCCCTTCTAGTGGCATCCTTGCTAACTACAGGGAGAGAGCTCTAGCAATACATACACATTCTGCAAATTAGAACTTCTTCATTATTTTGAAATACTTGATATAACACATTTGATTGTATTCACAATCTATTCACTTTATCATAAGAAATTTCGACATTACATTTGTCAAAGAAAGAAAAGGAAGAGCTGTTAGATTCTTTTAACAAAATTTCAAGTGTTATACATTTTTGACTGGTTATAAAATAGTCTGACATTTTTTATCATGTACTTGTGTGAACAAACATTTCCTGTTGATAGTGACTTTGGAGAATTTGAAGAGATTATCATTAAAAAGCCCTGGTCAAGAATTGCATATCGCCATTTCACACATAAAGCCTGACACACAAAAAAACTGTGTCCATGGAAGAAAGCTCAACTTTCTCATTACATTTTTTGAAAAGATTTTATTGGGAAGTTTTATACGTATTCAATTTTTAATACTCTTCCTATTACTTTGTACTTATTTTTCTTACCAAAATTATATAATGTAAAAAAAAGGTAATATAGTTTTTTTCACCCAGTTTCCTGCAGATGCTCTCAAGTTACCTCCACATTACTCCAATGTGCCCTGCAAATGTTGTCATGTTCTCTGTGTGTGGAGGCATAAATGCCTTGGAAATCTTGCTCTAACCTTCCAAGCTCCCCACTTCTTTGAACTGATTGAGATCCCTCTGCCCTCTGCGGAAGGAAGCAAGGCAAATGCCATACCCTTCAGGAATCTCCCCTCCCTGCCTTTCCTCTGCCCTCCAAGCTCCCTCTGTCCTTGTGAAGGACCCCTTCTTTTGTGAAAGAAGCATCTCAGCTGCCTCAAATGGCTGCTACGGCAAACCTAGTGCTGTGAGGAGCAGGGGTGGCCTGACTTGGGGATGGGCTTCAAGGCAGAGCTGCTTCTCCTTTTGGGGGCACAATTGTGATGGAGGGTAGATGGGGTCAGAGCACTCAGGGACTGACCTGAACTCTGAGACACCTGCATGCAGGCCTGCTGAAGACACCCTCTGGCATGGGGTTCCCCAGACACTTGACTCCCACACTTCATGGAAGGCCTCAGGGTCTCCCCAAAAGATGATTCATCACAAGGCCATACTCTGACCACAGCTGGTTTCCACTGGCCTGTTTTTCTAGGGACCCCAGAGTATATCTTACCCCTTGCACTACTAGTAGCTTGAACTTGACTTCTGCCTCCAAAGTTTTCTAGAACAACTTGACTGGCACAGGTGGTGGGGGAATTATGCCCTGGGTTTTGGAGTCAGAAAGATATGGGTTCAAGTGTTGGTGCTGCCTCTTACTAGCTCTGGGATCTAGTGCCTGGCATTTAGTAAGTGCTCAACTAACGAGGATTGCTGTTATTACTTGTTGATCCTTGAACAACGTGAGGTTGAATTGTGCAGGCCTACTTATATGTCAATATCACCTCTGTCACCCCTCTGCCTCTGTCACCCCTAAGACAGAAAGATCAACCTCTCCTCTTTCATCTCCTCTGCAGCCTACTTGATGTGAAGACAATGAGGATAAAGACCTTTATGATGATTCTCTTCCACTTAATGGACAGTAAATATACTTTCTCTTATGATTTTCTGAGTAACATTTTCGTTTCTCTCACTTACTTTATTGTAAGAATACATATCTAATACGTGTAACCAAAAATATGTGTTAATTGCTTGTTTATATTATTAGTAAGCCCTCCAGTCAATAGTAGGCTATTAGTAGTTCAGTTTTTGGGGAGTCAAAAGTTATATGCAGATTTCCTCCTGTGCAGGTCAGTGTCCCCAACATCTGTGTTGTTTAAAGATCAATGGAACTATTTCTCCCTCACTTCCTTGAGTTGTTCCTTTTCTTTTCCTTTTCACAAGCAAATCCTGCTTTGGATCCAGGTTGTTGTGCACCTGTTAGTTTTTTGTGTAAACTTGACATTGTAAGGAAACAGGATTCCAGTAGGATATGAATGTGAAACAAAACAAAACAAAACAGGAAAAAGCCTAACTTTGCACACATAAATGAATAACCCTGGTTATTGTGAGGATAATTAATAAACAAAATCCCCAGGAAATACCCAAGAGAGCCTATTATAGGAAATAACACTGAAACTGTTATGTAACATCCAGACCCGCATGTACTCAACTCAGCATTTTGAAGCCTTGCTCCGACGGTCAGTGGTGTTTGATGAATGACTCTTGGGTTACTCTCATTGAATGTTCTGGCCAGAGGGGAATTGAGTCTGTCTGTTATGAAGTTTGTTGGTTTTTGGCAGCAGACTAATAATTAATAACTATCCAATAACAAATAACATTGATATTTTGGTTTTTGCCATTTTCTAAGCAAATCTTAGCATATGAAATAATGTATTGAGTTGGGTTCTCTTGGAAGTAAGCTCTGAGACAAAGGTTAGTGTGCAGGGCATCTATCAATGAGTGTCTGTGGGATGAAGAGCTGTGGAAGGTAGGGGGAGGAAGCAGAATTGGGCAGAGAAAGAAATCAAGCTGGGAAGCAGGCCCGGGATTGTCCCAGGCCAGCCCCAAGGGAAGCTCTGCAGCTAGCACTGGCCCGTCAGCATTGTCTGAATGGACCAAGATGGCCAGGCCTTTATCCTCCCCACCTCTTTGGTCAGTCACTGGATGGAAGCCACCCTGGGAAGGGTGTGACCTCTAGTGGTGGCTCTCTGCAGTTGAGGTGGATACTGAAGGGGTGCTCCCAGCCGCAGGAGCATCAAAGCCCTTCCCTGAAGTCTGGGCTGCATATTTCTGTGCTCATTACAAAAGGTAAATTAGGGCTGGGCTAGGAGCCTTCAGCTTTGCTTGTCCTCTCTGGATATTATAGTCATGCCTTAGGCATATTCATGGAGCCTCTAAATTTAGCAAATCCCCCAAATAGAGCTCAGTCTTCTTTCATTGATTAGTAAACCAAAACTCAGCCCAAAACCTGCCAACAAGTTGTGACGGAATCTCTCAGACCCTTTGTGGGGTCTCAGCTCAGGTATCCCTGCTCCAGCAAGCCTAGTTGACTCTGCAAGCTACTCTGGGTGTTCCTAAATGTATTCTCCATGTCCAGACTCACCCTCCATCCATTGCATCATGCTACTTCCAAGGCCTGCTCACTTTGCTGACTACCCACTAGGTTCTGAGCTTTTTGAGGGCAGAGATCACAAATTATTCTCTGTGGGGCCCCCATATCCTGGGGAGAGAGTGGGTGCTCAGTGGTGGATGTTTGCTGAGTTACAGTTGAGTTTGCTGAGTGCTTATTTTGTGCCAGGGATGGTTGCAGGGGCTTTACATGTATTTTGTCATTAAACCCGCCCAAGAAAGCTGAGAGATGAGTCCTATATGTAGGAATGAATGAATGAAGGTGATGGCAGCGGCAGCTCACCTGGAGTGGCCACTATGATGCCAGGTGCAGTAGAGGAGGTGTAGTTGGGGCTGCTCCATGGAGCTAGTGGGAGCTGGGAGTAGGCAGACCCACCCTCTTACAAACTGGAGGAATGGGAGCCCCAGCCTTCCCGGGAACAACTGCAGCTGTAGATCTAGGGATCCTTTCACTCTTGGGGGCCTGGGAAACTCCTCTGCCCCCTGCAGACTCAGAAGTGCCTGCTTCTTGTGCCTGCTCTGATTCTGGAGTAAAGTTGAGGCGTAGCCTGCATGCTGTTGCAACCTGGCTTGGTGTGCACATGTTTAGGGCAGTGCTGACACACCAGCTCCCTACTGCCTTGGCCCCCTCTGGACTTTGGGTAATGACAAGCATGGGAAGGAGGCTGGCGGGGGCAGTGATACTGAGGACAGTGAGGCACAGGCCTGCAGGTGCCCCTAGGCATGAATGGCCTGGGTGCTGTGGGCACTGTGGATGGCAGGTTGATGGCATCAGGAGGTAGACAGGCTCTTGAGTGGAAAGAGTCAGGTGCCTGGTGAGGTATGACCTGAAGCATGGGGGCTGGGCTGCCAGTTCCACTAACCAGAGTGAGAACTTATGGTGCTTTTTCCAGGTTCACCCATGGCCACCCATGGACCAATCAACACACACTTCCTCCCCTCTGAAGCCCATAAAAACCCTGGACTCTGCCAGACTTAGGCAGATGATGGAACGACCTGCCTGTGGATAAGAGATACCCATTCCAGGTCTCCCCTCTGCTGAGGGCTTCAGAGACATCAGGACGACCTGCCTGCAGACAGGAGCTACCCGCTCTGGGTCTCCCCTCTGCTGAGGGCTTCAGACTTGATGGGACAGTCTGCCTGCAGATAGGAGCTACCCATTCCAGGTCTCCTCTCCACTGAGAGCTGCACTTGTTGGGACAAACCGCCTGCAACAAGGAGCTACCTACTTCAGGTCTCCTGAGAGCTGTCCTATCATTCAATAAAGCACCTCTTCACCTTGTTCATCCTCCAGTTGTCTGTGTACCTCATTTTTCCTGGATGTGGGACAAGAACTTGGGACCTGCCGAATGGTGGGACTGAAAGAGCTATAGCACAAACAGGGCTGCAACGTGCCCTCCCCACTCACCATGTTGTGGGCAATGAGGAGGAGAGAACTGCAGCTCTCTGGGAAGTCCAGACCTAGGAGCTCCCTGAGTCAGGGCTGTGACACCTTCTTAGAGGCTCTGTGGTTCCTGGCATCTCCAAGCTTCTGGGTGCCACCATGTTCCCCAGTGTCCACAGTGGAAGCTGCTTGTGGTATATCTGGTCCAGCCACAGCCTTGCAGGGAGCCAGCATGCATGCTGGTGCCTGGAGTTGCCTGTCCTGCTGCAGCCAGCATGCCTGGCTGTGGACAGTGGCCAGACCCTGTGTTTGCTTGTGTATGCACCCCTCAACACTCTATGCCTAACTTGCCCTTGGAAAGCATGGGATCCAGGCTGGTAGTGTGAGCTGAGTGCAGCCTGCCAGACTGAGTGGGTGGAATGAGCCCAGCGGCCCATGCAAAACTTGGGCCAGGGCAGCACTGGCCACAGAGATTTCTGGCTGGTAAAGCAATACCCTAAAGATCCTTTGACAAAAGGGCCTAATCAAAGTCCTTGACAGCTTGGCCCATGGAACCTGGGTCCACTGTTGGCCTCACAGGGAGAAAAATGTTAGGGCTTTTCTCTTTTATTCCTTTGACTCCTCTCCCCTGATCTCTAAGTTATGGGGCTCCAGGCTTTTTTGGGTCAGTCTCAGGAAACTCAGAATTGATTTAAGCCTCTTTTTGTTTCTGACCTTCACATCAGTGGTCCATGTAGTGATATGTGGATGAATTTTTCTATTACCTCTTATCCCTCTTTGGGTTTATTTGCCTGCATCTGATGTGCTTGATAGACTTCCTTTAATTTTTATGATTTTATGAAACTGACATGATTTTATATACATGTATTTTCATTTGTATACATTGTATAGTGCTAAAGACCTAATTCGATTTTTTTCTCTCAGCATTATGTTTGTAATGATCTATCCAGGTTACTGTATGTGCCTCTAGGCTGTTGCTCCTAATTGCTGTATCCACCACATTTATCCGTCTCCTAGCAAGGGAGGCCTAGCTTGCCTCTAATCTCCTCTTCCCTCTTTCCCCCTTCAAACAGTTCCAAAATGGAAAGGCTCACACTCTCTTTATAGATCTGCTTGATAATTTCTCTAGGATCTATATCCAGGAAGGAATTTCTGAAAATGGTGTATATGTATACTTCATTTGACTAAACAGTCTTTCTACTCTTAAAGGGCCTTGTACTCTTCAAGTCCCATGGCTCACTACACTGTGAAATCTCTCAATTAAAATGCTGGAAAATAATTAGATAATATATTTTTGTAAGTACTTTGCAAGCTGAAAAAAACTACAGGGGTTGGATTCAGCCTACTGGCCTTCACTTTACAACCTCTGAATTGGATGCCCACACCCAGATGAGTCCTAACCTTGGCCTTTGCTGCAGAAGTTATGCATTCCCAACTCTTCATTTGTGTATCTCCAGGGCAGGGTCAGGGTTCACACTAACAGTCCTTGAGCAAGGCTTCTGCCCCTCCTCAGACAGTTCCTTGTCAGAGTCCCCATACAGGTGGTTGGTGAGTGCTGTGTGTAGTGAGGAAGAACATGAGCAGCCTACCTGAGCTTGCCTCTCTTACCTCCTCCAGTCTTCCAGGACCGTCACTTGGTGAGAGAAGATGAGATTTCCCTGACAGCATATACTCTATACTTGTGTTCTCCTAGAAAGTTCCAGCTTCCTGCTGGTAGCCCCTCCCTGGAAGCTGAGGAAAGGGTGGGAGAAGGCCTGGAGAGGAGGACTGTCTTAGTCAATCTGGGCTGCTATAACACAGTGCTCTAAACTGGGTGGCTTTTAAATGACAGAGATTGATTTCCCACAGTTCAGACGACCGGAACTCTGAGATCACGGTGCCAGCATGGTCGGGGGCTGGGGAGAGCCCTTTTCAGGCTGCAGGCTGCCCTCTTCTTGTGGTATGTATCTTCTGGCCTCAAGTGGTCCACCCACCTCACTTGAACCGAGCTCAAGGAAGATGGCAGAAAGATGTCAAGAGAGCTCTCTGGGGTCTCTTATATATAGGCACTAATCCCATTCATGAGGACTCCACCCACGATCTAAGTATCTCCAAAGGCCCCACTTTCTAATAGCATCACATTGGGGACTAGGATTTGCAGGGGATTCAGACATTCAGTCCGTAACAGGGACCCTTCAAAAAAGAAGATTGCTGTTGCTCACATCCTGGTGAGTTTGGGAAAGCCCTCTGCAGCGGAGAATATCCAAACCATTGTGTGGCTTTAGACAATAGTCACAGGTGGCCAGAAAGTCCTCAATATTTGTTTTTAAAACAGAAAAGCATAATAGCTTTAAGTCTTCCTGTTGTGAAGCAGAGCGTTGGCAGCACCAGCCTGCCTGTTAATCCCTGAATCTGCATCAGGGCTTATGGGGATTGATTATTGCCCCCTGCCAGTGCCTGGACATCCTGTGGCCAGAAGCCCACCTCTTGTTATACAGCAGAGGGAAGTGGTCAGGATGTTCAGATTTGGAGCCACATAGTCCTGGGTTCAAACCCCGCCCTGTTACTTCCTGGCTGTGAGCATGGACAAGCTGCCTCATGTCTCCAAACCTCAGTCCCTCAGCTGCAAGATGCTGATAAGATGACCTTATGAGGTGCTGTGAAGATTAGATGAACTAATAGTTGTAAAGCCCTCTGGCCAGTGCCTGAGACATGAAAATAATTAAATAGATGAGAATTTCCAAAAGCAGCTCAGGGCATTCGGGGGTACAAGAGATTTGAGAAAAATACAGCAATCAATAAATGTGTACTTGGGTCTGCCACATGCCAGGCACAGGTCCAGTTACCACAATGCCTTGGGCTGCATCCTGCTTGCATTGATGGAGGCTGCCTGAGGGACCTGGATGGTGGGAGGTGGAGAGAAAAGAAGGGGTTAAGTGTGCCGTGTACTGGGGCTTCCTCTCCAGCCTCCAGGGAGAGAAGTCGTTTAAAAATGTTTATTTGTCAAACGTTTACTGAGTTGCGAATGTTGGAATCCATTTTGGCTAGTTTTAACTGAAAAGGGATTTATTAAAGTATATCAGATTACACAGAGTCATTGGAAGGGCAGGAGAAACAGACTTGAGGTGAGGTTTCCAGGAGGAAGTCTCAGGACCATGCCATGGAATTGGGTCGATGGGGACATTGTTGCTGCTGCAGTAGCTGCCCTTGAGCTGGGTGTCAGAAGCCAATGTCGCCGTAACCATGGTCTCTTCTGTCACTGGAAGTTGACCTTGTAACTACAGCCACCCTGAAAGCTGGATCACAAAGCAGATGTCCCATGTCTGTTCCCTCATGAGAATCAGGGACTCTCAGGGCAGCGTCTGATTGGCAGATCCAGGTCACATGCCTGCATGCTAACTGCAAGAGAGCCAGAGGATTGGGTTAAAATATACTCAGGGAGGAAGAACTCATAAGAGGGAATGTCCCCAAATGAAAAGCCCCTCAAGGGATCACATGCAGCCACAACTATGGAAAATGACCCTAGGCATCTACTTGAAGCACCATGTGGAGGATGGGGGACACATGGGGGATGGGGTCAGACCCAGTTTGTTTAAAAATACATATTTGGCCGGGTGCAGTGGCTCATACGTGTAATCTCAACACTTTGGGAGGCGGAGGTGGGTGAATCGCTTGAGGCCAGAAGTTTGAGTTAGCCTTGACAACATGGCAACCTTGTCTCTACTAAAAATACACACATACATACACAGAATTAGCCAGGTGTTGTGGTGGGCGCCTGTAATCCCAGTTTCTTGGGAGGCTGGGGCATGAGAATCCCTTGAACCTAGGAGGCAGAGGTTGCAGTGAGCCAAGATTACATGTTGCACTCTAGCCTGGGTGACAGAGCAAGACTCCGTCTCAGAAAAAAAATACATATATACATATACATAAATACATATATATATATAATTTTATAAATTTATGGGGTACAAGTACAGTTTTGATATGTGTATATATCACATAGTGGTGAAGTCTGGACTTTTTGTGTAACCATCACCTGAAAAGTGTACATTGCACTCATTAAGTAATTTCTCATCCCTCACCCTGACATTCTCCCACCCTCCCTAGTCTCCAACGTCTATTATTCCGCACTCTTGGAATTGGAATTGGATCCGGCTCTTAGAGGTGCTTCTGTCTAGTGGGGTAGACAAATATCCACATAAGACCTGTCAGGTGAGTAAATGGATTTAAAGGGGCATGGACCATCCACCACCTACTGCACGTGTATATCCGTGTATATCTAGTTCCAGTGGCCCAACTGCTAAGAGAGAGAGTATGGATTTCTTGACTTCTCTGAGCCTCAGTTTCTTCATATGTGAAATGGGGACAGCAGCAAAATGTTCACATTAAAAATAATACATGTAAATGATCTGTTCTAATAGATGTCCAATAGGAGGCAGTTCTCTTATAGGCATTGGAGCAAGCATGATCACATAAGGTTCTTTGGGTGGGGGCCTGGATGCCATGCTTTTGGGAGGTGGGGCAGGGGTTGGGATCTACCTGGGGGATTCTAGAAGAGTCACTCTTTGCTGACAATAGCATCTTTGGAACTAAAAGAACAGACCCTCATGTGTCAAGCTCCAGCTTCAACTGTCATTACATGAAATATCCTGAGACAGCCCCTCTCCCCACAAGGAAGTGTTCCTCTCTCCAACATGTGTCTTACATTGGGTGTGTTTCCTAGAGTCCTTATTCAAACAGAGAACAATAAAGAGCCAGACTTTGGGTTTGGGGCCACTGGCCTGAAGGTGGGCTCTGTCTTGCAGCTGGGGATGGATGCCCTGCCGATGGCTCCAGGTCCCCGGGTGGGAGCAGGAGGCATGGTAGTGACATCCGTCCAGAGTGGGCAGTTTCTTCCATGGTCAAGTCTGGCGAGGGCCTTCTGGGATGTGAAGACATGGGCCAGAAGTCACATGTGACGCCTCCTCCCTGGTCTCTTCAGTGTTTCTGTAAGGTGCCAGCCAGAAGGCTTGGTGCCTTCTCAGCCTGACACTGATGGAGGCAGGACAGGAAAACTTGGCCACATTCCCAGAGGCCTATAATAGGTTCATCTGGATCCCAGAATTCTTGTTTCTTCTCTGGGGAAACTAAGTCAACCTTGTCACCCTTCCCCTGAGCTTCCACCTCCCCACATGGGCTGCTTCCCAGAATTTCATCCAGAGGGTGTCCCAGGGTCTGCTCCTGAAGAAACAATGGCCCCGAGCGGGCAGTTTGGTGACACAGGAATAATGAAAGGCTTTGAGATCAGGCAGACCTGCTTTTGACCTCTGGCTTCTTCTCCCTTTGTAGTAATTTGGGGAAGTGATTTGCTGCCTTCATGTCTAAGATGGGCATTTTAAAATTGATTTCATGGGGTTACTGAAGATAAGATGTGAAAAGATATATACCTGGCAGGATTTCTCCCTCAGGGTAGGCTTGACAACTATTTGTATCCTGGCCTTTCTGTTGGTATCTGTCTGTCTGTCTGTCTGTCTGTCCCTCCCTCTCTCAGAGAAACAGTAGCTGCAAAGGAATCCATTTGAGTCAATCCACAGTCAGAAAGCATTGACTTAGAATGAGAAAGATTTTAAACATCCCAAAAAATGACAGGAATGATAGATATATTTGGTGAATGAGACAAATGATCCATGGCATGACACTATAGAGGGGAAGACTGCTCAAGAAAGGGATGGGGAGTTCCAGGAAAAATGCAACTTGGACCATTCAAACTCAAATAACTGAGCATGTATTAAAAAGAGAATAGTGTCTAGACATCAGGCTTAAAGGGACAGGCTCAAAATGGAAAGAAAAGATACCAGTGTGGCTAGGAGTTTCCTTGTTACAAGTGACAACTCCTTTCAACCTGGATTAAACCAAAAGGGTATTTATTGAAGTCTAGAGGCAGGTCTTATTTCAGGTATGGCTTGATTTAGGACTTCAAATGATGCCATGGGACATGGCACAGAAGCCTATGCTGGCTCCATTCTTAAGAACTTGCATAGGAACTCCTCTTATGATAGCCAGGTAGATGGCAGCCACTATTCCAGACTTAACATGTTCCCAAGTTCAAGTCCAGTAGGAAATTGAGCCCAGTGGTCCTAGCAAATCTCATTGGCTGGACTGGGACATGTGGTCATTCCTGAACTAATCACTGTGGGCAGGGAATACAACACTTTATTGATCAGGTTGGTATTATGTGCTCACCAGGGGCAATGGGGACAGGGTGTAGTTAACACCAGACCTCTTCACACATTGAGAGTAGTGGGGAGGGTGGCTTCCCAGAAAGAAACAAGCACCATTGCCAAAAAAACAAAAAACAAAGAGACAAAATGATGACTCGGTGGTCAAAACACCACATGGCCACTCAGTTGAGTGTGGATAGGCAGAGTCAGAAAATCAGAAGGCCAAGTGAGCTAAGGTTTCCTAAAATTTCAAGGATAACAGAAAGGGAAGTTTACGAGTTTTACAGCAAAAAGAAAATTGAGACTAAAAGACCCCCTTCTTGGGTTAAAATGGGGTGTGTGTGTGTTTTTTTAAAACCCATAAATAATGACTTTAACAAATTTATTCATGTAAATAATAAGCTTGTATTATTTGTTTCTAATTTTATTACACTTGGTTACTTAGAATTGACTGATTTTGAATTAGGTTATATTTGTGATTTGGTATATGATCAATTTTGCAAGTGTTGCCCAAACACTTGACAAAAAGATAGTCTCTATAGAATATAAGTTCAATATCTGCTAATTCAGCTATTAATGATACAGCTTGTTTCCCTTATTACTTTAAGTTTGCCTTCTTGATCTTACATGGATTGAAATGAGTATGCTAGTTTCTCACTATAATTGAGTTTCTGTCAATTTCTCCTCACACATCTAAGAATTTTAGGCTTAATGTATTTCGATGCTATGTGCTCTGGTCCATTAATGTCCATGAACTGGACTCTGACTTCATTATTGATCACAACTTTTATCAATATCAAATGACTCTTCTTTGCACTATTTCATTCATTTTGCCTCACATTTTGTACTTTCTGTTGCTTTTCTCTTTCTTTTGTTTCTTTTCCTGATATATTTATGCTTTAGGCCCAGCAGAACTTGGAGAAGATGGCATACTACTTTGTGGTGGTGGACAGAATATAATTCTTCATCTCCTATTTTGCTTCTGTCCCTTCTCTTTGAACTGACAAGGAAAGTACAAATATGCTATGGAAGCATTAGATGTATGAAAAAAGTTATCTGCACTCACCTGGCTGCTCTAAAAGAGTTCTGTGCTCCACACTGAACAGAGAACTCATGATCCACAGATCACCTTGTAGGGAAGATCACTGAGCCACTCTCTGTCCTTGAGAAGGCAGAGCAAGAAGTGTTCCTGAAGATAAATGTACCCCATTCCACTTTTCAAAAGGAGAAAGAATGCAGATTCTGATATACAGTGTACAGATCAGCATACTTTCCACCATGCAAGATTTGGCCTAATCTCCTGTCCTTAGGCCCCACCTCCCAATACTATGGCATTGGGAATTAAGTTTCCAAAGCATATATTTTGGGAGACAAATTCAAACCATAGCAGTACCCATCCTTCAACTTCATCAGCTTTCTGCTCAGGGCTTCAACTTGTTTCACTCCCAGCCATGTTCTTTCCTTTCACCTTCCCCATTATTTTGAAGCTAATCACAGACATCATATAAATATTTCACTGTGCATCAAAAATCATAACTATGGTACCATGATCACACCTGTATTAATTGTTTCTTATAGCGTAACAAATCACCACAAAACTTAATGGCTTAAATTAATAATTAGATCTAGAAATTTGATCAGATTCAGGTTCAGTATCTTTTTTTCTTTTTCTTTCATTTATATTTGGCAGAGTCCCACACCATTTAGGAGCCCCATAGAGCACACAGAAACTACACTGGGCATTTCAGCAGAGGTAACAACTCCAGGATGCATCACCGTCTCTAGGCATGAAGGACAAAGGGAAGAAGTGGGAAGACAGAATCTAGAGCTGCATAGCTGGGTCTCAGACATCCCAGGGGACACCACTCAGCAGTTGCTGGGTCCCCTGAAGTGTTGTGATGAAGGGTCAATGCTGGAGCAATCGCAACAGAATCCAGCAAGCCAGTGGGAAGCATCAAGTCTCTTCTCCTGCCTTCCATTCTCTCCTCAATGTTCTCACTGGCAGAGCCAAACATGGAATCAGCCAGCAAAAGATAAAGGTGTTTTGTAGAGTGCCGGGCCCAGCATCTCAAAGCAGGGCATAGAGAGGGCAAGGAGAGGAGGGGGCTTGGAGCTGAAAGACAGTCGCCAAATAACTGGCATCCCTCTTCATAGTGTTCCCCATTCCCTGGGGGTACATGATGCTTGGATGATTCTCTTTTTATGGATTGTTATCAGCCATTGATGATGATTACCTTAATCCATTAATTCACATGGGACTACAAAATCAGCAAAGTGATTGATAAGATACATCATGATATCCATGTGGACAAGATAGACACGAAATGGATGGAAAAATATCTGGGTGGAGCAGTAGTTAGATAAACACACCCAGTATTGATGAATGACTCTTGCTTCTCCAGAGGGAGGTTTCTGGTGGTTGCGTTTTTGTTCCTGACCCTATGCTGGTTTGCGTTTTTACCATTGACTTGGATGAAGGTAAAGAGTAGGGAGGAATTATTTAAATATATTAGCTGAGTTCAGTATTGTTCACTATTCTTTTTTTTCACATCTTGGCACTGATGGAAATTGTTAATATCTGTACAGTCCACTGAGGAAATTCTATGAGACTGCCCACAGCCTAAGGTCATTGGCTTGAAGTCTGACTGTTCCAGGCCTCACCCACTGGTTCCAAAGGCTGAGGGGATCAATACTTCAAAGCTGGAGGGAAGTTACAGTTGGCGCACACCCAAAAGCTATTCATAGATCACTAGCTGGAAAGCTTCATTCTAAAGATGTGGTTGTGGCTGGAATTCTGTCTCATAGCACAGCCACGTCTCCTCATGAGGTTCCCAAGGAGAAGAACAAGTGGAAAGTCAAGCCACTGCTTTATTATTTGCTATGTTGATGTCTGATCTCTCAGTGAAGGGCTCTCTGATAACCTGGGCTGGTCCATATGGATTTAGCTTGAGATTTAAGGGATTGGCAGAAGGCTTTTGCTTCTTCCAAGCCCATCTCCAAGCAGTTTCCTAAAACCATAGACAAAATGTGTCCAAGCTCTAAGATGTAGCTAGAGACTAAGCTCTTCCATGCAGCTTGAAGCCTCATTTCAGCACAGATGCCGTGAGAGGAGACCCCAAAAGGCTCCTGTCTGAGTGGGATTAGGGTGGGGCAGGCAGGAAGAGAAGACTCCAGGCTGATTAACAGATTGATGACACACATGGAAAAAGAAGAGTTAAGAGCGAGTCTCATGTGAGGACCGTTTTAAAATGCATCGTGGCTGCACATAGTACATGCTGCCCACTGTCCTCCTGGGACCTGCAACCCGATTATCAGCTCCTCTTCTCTGAATGCGTGTGAAGGGGTTAGGGTTAGGGTTAGTTATTCGTTGTATTACATCTTACCCCAAACTCAGTGGCTTAAAACAACAAGCATTTTTTCTGTTTGTTTCTGAGGGTGTCTGTGGGTTGGGAAGCTGGGAGTGGCTTGGCTGGGTAGTTCTGGTTCAGGGTCCCTCATGAGGCCAATGTGATCAAGATGTTGGCCAGGGCTGCAGTCATCCGAGGCTTGATGGGGCTGGAGGAGCCACTTCTGAGGTCACTCACAGGACTGTTGGTAAAAGCCTTTGGTTCTTTGCCACATGGGGCTCCTGATGGGGCCGCCTGTGACATAACTCCTCTCCCCCACAGTCATGGGGGAATGGGAGGCTTGTTGTGGGATGAGGCTGGGAAGTTGTGCAGAGACTTCGTATCACATTTAGGCAATTAGGTAAGATAATTTTTCTGTTTCCCCTCTGACCCTCACCTTCCCCCATCTCAAAGCTCCTCCAGAGGTCAGAGAAATTGAGAGAAGACAGCCTCACAACCTTGCCAGCAGGGAACCCTGGCTTTGGAAGGGCATTCTGGTTAGGGAGTGGATGGGGAGTGAAGCTTAAGCCTGGATGATCATGGGACAGGGAGAGAGGAAAAGACAGTCATCCTTAGGCTCCCTGTCCCCAGACCTGGCCTCATCACCAGTCTAAATTATCCTGTGGGCTCTGTCTCACCGTGAGTGAAAGCTGCTCCACAAGACATGGAGCAGCAAGTGACCTCGGTCAGTGTTGTGTCATCAGCTCTTGATGGGTATCCCTGGTCTTTGTGGCCCCTGAAAGCTGTTCTAAGCCTGAGATTAACCTGAGATGTCCCCCAGTGGCTGAGTCACAAGAAGAGGGCAGCTGGCTGGGGGTTAGCATGTGAAAGCCACAGCATAAAGAGGGGCTTTGTGCTGCCACAGGCAGGGGTCAGTCCACAGAGTGGCTGGTATTGAGAGTACTTGTGCTTGGCCTTCAGTGGAAGGGGAAGACTCTCCCCGAAACCCAGAGGTACTGACACTTGCCCTTCCTCTTGGCAGTGCAAAGACCCTTGCCATTCGGAGGAGTTCCCCTGGTGTCCACGCTGCTGCTGACTGCTCACTCACTGCCTCTCATCACCCTCATGCTTGTCATGGGCCTGTGGTCACATCTGTCTTAATATGTCATAGCCTTTGCTATAGATCCAGGTAATAATAGACCCCAGACTCCTTCCCGACTCTGTTTTGTGCTGTTGCTGGAGAGTTCTGCCATCATGCTCTGGACCATTTTGCTTCCTAAGATTGCTGTCTGGGCTCCCTTCTTGAATCTGCCCAAGGGAAAAGGAAGAAGAAGGTGAGTAACTGGGAGGACCCAGTTACTCTAATGACATGAAATGTTGGGAAAGCATTACCTATTCATGCATCCATACATCCGTTGTCAGTCATCCGCCCATCCATTCATCATCCATGAATTCATGTACCTATGGATCCATCAATTCATCCATCATCCATGCATCTGTGCATCCACCCATCCATTTATCCATCCATCCATCCATCCATCATCCAAGTATCCATTTATCTAATCACCATTCACATCTATGTATCCATCCTTTCCCCATCCATCCATCCATCCATCCATCTGGCCAACCATGCATTTACCCATCATCCATCATCTATCATCTCTATCTGTGGTGGACACTGTGATGTGCTGTTCAGATCCCCTTGGGATGGAGGACTTGTAGCTCCAACTGCTAGGAGTGCTGGTGTCAAAGAGCTTTTAGCGGTCAGTTCCTTCAGGGATTGTCTCAGTTGAAGAGAGCTGCCTTGCCCAAGATTATGCCCTTTCCCAAGGAAGCCTACATTCAATGTCATTGTTGTGAGAGTATAAGGGCCTGATCATCTTGGTGCATCAGGACAACTCTGCAGGGCTGTTCTTGCTCCAGAGCTCCCATGGTGTGGGGCCTGCATTGCAGCTTGAATTTCCCTCTGCCTGCTCCTGCTTCCTTCCTCTCCCATGTACAGGTGTGGACCCCAAGCACGCTCCTTATTAAACATCCTGCATACTAAATTATGGCTTAGGATGTCCTTCCTGGGGAATTCAACATATGACTCTGACACCATCCTTTCATCGATAAATGCATTTCTCCATCCACAAAGCCTTTTATCAAAAAAGTAAATATTTACTTTAAACTTTGCTGCATGTGTAAGAGTTGGGTATTACAGGGGACAGAGACATGAAATAAAAATGAGTTCTGCCCTGAAGGAGCTCACAGACTGACAGGAATGATTAGACCTGCCCACAAATAGTTCTAACAAGTAAATCAGAACAGAGAGTGGTCCTTTCAGCTGAAAGAACTGGGAAAGGCTTCATGAAGGAGGTAACACCTGAGATGGGCCATGAAGGACGGGGGATGAGAAGTAGAATTTGGTTGTGTGGAACTGGAATGAAAGTCGCTTTTATGCAGTGTGAACAGCTATGTAAAGCATGTAGAATGGAAATGAGACCCGTCCACATGAAGGGAAGAGGCAGGTGCTATGGCTGGGCATAGCTGGATCTTGAATGATCTCATGACCCAAACTTCCTCTGTCCCTACCACGTCTCTCCCCTACAGAGCCCTTCCTTTACTGTCAGCTCTTCCTCTCACCCGTCTCTCCTCTGGACCCACAGGAGGCATGGCTTGGTCACCAGCCGGAGCCCTGTGGTCTGGCCATAGTGAGGAGGGGCTTAAGGCCACAGCAGAGATGGCAGGATGCTTTCCTGGCTGCAGAGAAGAGGAGGCCATGGCATACCTGGCAAGCTCTTTAATCCAAGGCTGCTCACTCCCCAGAAGGCTGCTTCCTCCAGCTCACTTCTGGATTAATAAGAAACCAGATGGGCCCAGCTGGTTGGTGAGAGTCATGTTTTAATGAGGCCAAGATTGCAGCATGACCCCTGGAAAGGACTGGAAGCTTAACATGCAAAAAATCTGTTCACAGATCTCTGACCCAGGCACAGATGGTAACCTTGACCTTGGCTGGGCACAAAACCCCTGGCCTCTACCATTGACTAAGCCCTGACCCTGATCACCAACTAAGCCCAGAGTCTGACTGCAGAATGAGCCCCAAACACCAATCAATCAATCAACCATCTGACAGCTCTGTGTGGAAGAGCTTCTATAGCAGCTGAATGCTATTCCAGGATGGTGTGGGATGAAGGCATTGCCTCTGGGGCTCACCTGGGTCTAAGGGAGCCATGCTCAGGGAGGCTGGCTTCTGCTCACTGTTGGGAAGGATTTTCTGTCTATTTGCTCTCCCACAATAAGAAGGGCTGCTCTTTAGACAGTGAGCTCCCTATCAGAGGAAGTGCCTAGCAGGTAGCTGGTGGACAATCATCCATCAATGACTTTTAGAGGGTGCAGGCACTGAGTGAGGCCTTCATTGGACACAATGCTTGCTGACTGAGTGACCTGGGCCAATGAGTTGCTTCTTGAAGCCTTGGTTTTCATGTCACTACAATGGGAAAAAAGAAGTGTGTATTGGTCGGGCAAGGTGGCTCATGCCTGTTATCCCGGAACTTTGGGAGGCTGAAGTGGGAGGATCTCTTGAGCCTGGGAGTTCAAGACCAGTCTGGGCAATATAGTGAGACCTCATCTCTCCAAAAAAAAAAAAAAAAAAAACCTTAAAAAATTAGGCAAGTGTGGTGATAAGTGCTGGTGGGAGGATCACTTGAGCCCAGCAGGTGGGGGCTGCAGCAGAGAGCTGAAATTGCACCACTGCACACTCCAGCCTGGGTAGTAGAGTGAGACCTTGTCTAAGAAAGAAAGGAAGAAAGAAAGAAAGAAAGAAAGAAAGAGAGGGAGAGCGAGAGAAATGTGTACCGTATACTTCCTGGCCCTGTGGTGAGTGCTTGATGAGACTGTGTGTGTGATGCTCTGAGCACTGTGCTTACTCAGTGTCCAATATATCACAGGCATTTTTATTATTGTTCTAAGACTATCCCCAGCAGGAGGGCTATTGAGGATTTTTTTTCTGGCATTTGAGAAAGGGTGCAATGAATCCTGCCGCTCTTAGCAAATAGCCACGGTCAGGGGCTGGGCCCATGGGAAGGGCCCAGGGAAGGGACAAGGCTGTATACTCAACAGGGCTTGTTTCCCCACCCGACCTCAACCCGTCTTAAGCCCTGTGGCCCCTTGGCCTTTTATCGTGGGAAGTGAGAGGAGCCAGGGACTCGCTGTCTGTGGGGAATACCAGGAAACACCCTGTTCCTCCCTGCCCCTCCCCGGCTCAGGCAGGATTAGGGCCATTCTGCAGTCTCAGCGAGAATCTCCCTGCTTCAGATGGTTACCATGGCAACCCTGCACAGGGAGGAGCAGGGCGGGCCTGACCTGGGGATAGGAACCTGAATTTCCAAGGCAGTGCAGCCCTCAGGTTGGCTGCACAGTTCTGATCCTGTGGCGTGGGGTGGGAACAGGGTGCCCAGGGGTGAACCAGCTTGCCTGAGATCCAGGACCTTTGCCCTCAGAGCTGCTAGGGACAAATGGCATCCTGGCTCAGGGTCATGCAGTTGCCTGGTTTGTGCCCTTCACAGGGGTTCCTCGTCAGGAGCCTGGCTGGGCCCCTGCTTTCCTCTGAACCCCACAATGATTCCCCTGTGTCTCCCACCAGCTCTGACTCAGGATGTCCCCAGTGCCCTACTGGACTGCCTCGTTATGCCCAAGACGTTGCCAGGGAAATAACTTGAGAGGGCAGAGTGAGTTTATGAAAATTCAAATTTGATCAAATCACTATGATTTAAGAACCTTCAATGGCTCCCTAGTGCCCTCGAGGGAATGGCAGAGCCTTCATCGTGGCTTCCAGCCTCTAGGTGCCCTCTCCCTTCCCCTAGTCTCCTTTCCTGCAGTTTCCCACCTCGCCCTGCTGGGCTCCATGCACACTGGGCACCTTCAGAGCTTTTGAAGAGTTGCACGCTCTTGCCTGGGTCTTGGCCTCAGTTATATCTCTTTCTGGACACCTGTGTTTACTTACCTGGCTGTCTTCTACCCCTTCTGCCTTTGTTAGTCTAGACTGTGTACCCCCTGGGAGGCTTATGTCAGGATTAGGAGCCCCTCTGTATTTCCAGATCACTATCCTCTGACCAGAGCTCAGCTCCTCCTAGGTTAGAATTTCCCACTTACTTACCGTCATCTTCCTTCAGGGAGTGGTACCCCCAGCTGTGGCCTTGCTCAATAACATCTGAGGAAAGAACGAACGAATGAATGAATAAATGAGGGAGCCCCGCAACAACCTGGGGGAGTTCTCTCCTGGGGGAGGTGGTGACATGGGCAGAGTCTGGCGCTCCCTGGGGACAGGAGGGGAGGCAGAGAAATTACTTTTCTAAGACTGTTAGTGCATCAAATTTCAGAAAGCAAAACAAAACAAAACAAAACGCCTAGACAGCTGGGTCCCCTATACCAGTGAAGAACCAGAAACCGTTTAAACATCTGGCCTTTGGGAACTGGTTCAGCAAATTGGGTCTGTCTATTCCATGAGGAATTGTGCAATGATTAAAAAGGACCATTGGAAAAGAAAAAAAAGCCTGGAAAATCACAGCAAACACTGTATAGAAATACAGCCAAATGGTTGGGATCATTGGTTATAAGTAATTTATTATAATCCTAGGACACACATAACTTTGCATTCTGCTTTTTCCACATACTTTGTTACATCGAAGTATACATACAGTGTTTATATGTAATTTATTATACGTAAAAAACAGAATGCAAAATGATGTGTGTTTCGGGATTACGTATATGGGACAATGTTTGCCTGCATGGGTGAGACTTGGGAGGGAGAGGATAGATTGAATCTTCATTTTCCTGGGGTTAGGGGCTCACAGAGACAGAGGTCGTATCTGTGACAAGGGATGAGGGTGAGCGGAGAAAGGAAGGCAGCTTCCCAGCTCTTAGAGAAAGGGGATTCGCCCTGAGGGGCCTCCAGAGAGGGCATTTCCCATTGCTTCTGCCTCTCTCCTTTGACGCCCTTAGAGTCTCGCTGGGAAGGGCTCCCCATCCCTCCTGTTGGCCGCTCTGGAGAAGGCACTGGGGACAGGCTTGGGAGTCCTGGAGAGGGACACAGGGCTGTGTGGACCAAGGGCCTCTTCCTTGGGTCCAAGCTCCAGGCGGCGCCTGTCCTTGCTGCCACATGGCTCCCCTGGTCCCCGAGGAAGCAGAGCCGTGCCCGCCACCTCCGGGGGAGAAGTGTGGAGTCTGCCCGTGGCTCTGATGTGCCTCCCTGGAGCTGGCTCTGCTCCTTGCTGACCCACGCCTGTTCACACTCTGATCACTCCCTTTGTTGCCCCTAAAGTGCCCTGCCTCCAGAGGCCATGCTGAGGATCCTTTGTGCTCTTATTCTCCTTTTGTTCCTGTCCCAGCCCTGGCTCATGGGTCCTTAGGGGAGGCTCGGTGTCCTCACACCACCACTGGACATCCTTTCTTCTCGAGAAAGCCTGGAAAGAGGATCGATTCCACCCTCATGCTGAGGAAGGGCCTTGCTTCCTGCACTTCTCCACTGTCCCTGGCCCCACTTTGGGTATTTGCCATTTCCCTGTGGAGTCCTGTGCTTCCTAAGAAGGAGTTTGTTTCCCGAAGGCAGGAACCTCATCACCGGTCCCAGGGAGCTGTTCTTTGACCAGAATGTGAGGCATATGTGTTTTAAGACAGGCCAAAAAAGGGCTTCATTGTAGAGAAATGCTCATTCAGGAAAAACTACAGTCTCTGTAGCAGGTTGATGGGGGAGGTGTTTGGAGACACAGGGCCAGCTCCACACTCCTAAAGACATCCTAGATAGGGGACTGGAGAGTTCCTTTTATTACTCTGTACTTTCCCAATCATCTAAGATAAACCTGTCTTCTTTTAGAATCAGGAGACAAGCTAATAAAGATTCCCTTCCCCCTTCTTGACCAGCGTCTATTTCTCCCCTCTGCAATCACCCCTAGGGGAGGTAAGGACCTGGTGTAGATGGCAGACCCAAGAGCAGATCCTTTACCCACCCCTTCCATAAGCCAGGCATTCACTGTCGACCTGTTGTGTGACCATATGGGATGTTTCTCCATCTATTCCATGTAGTTAATAATATCTATGTTAAGGGTTCTTGTGAAGGTGAAATGTGTTAATGTGTTTTATGTGCTTAGCACAGTATCTGGCACATGGTAAACACACCATAACTGGTATCTTATATTTACAAAAAAGGAAAAGAGAAAGAAAGGGTTCCACGCTGCTCCAGGGAGAAGTGTGCAACCCTTCAAAAGCTCTGAAGGCTCCCCGTGTGCATGGAGCCCAGCAGGGCGAGGTGGAAAACTGCAGGAAAGGAGATTAGGGGGAAGGGAGAAGGCACCAAGAGGCTATAAGTCACGATGAAGGCTTTGGCCATTCCCTTGAGGGCACTAGGGAGCCATTGAAGGTTCATAAATAACAGAGTGACTTGATCAAATTTGTTCTACAAAACAACCTTCTAAAGCACTATACGAAAACCTGCCTCCATTCAGATATGTGTCCTGAGCCTCGAGGTTTGATTCAAAGGATGAATTTCTGGCTGTTGTCACAGGTCAGTCACCCTGCTTCAGTGTCTGCAGAGGGATGTGGTGGGGGGTGCTGTGGGCGTGTGGATGATGCCTGGACCACTGCAGACTGTCTCCGTGGCAACTTTGCTGATGCCCACCCCTCCAGGGGCAAGAAGTGTTGGTGGGAGGGGGTGAGGCAGGCAGGGAGCCTCCACCTGTGGTTCGAATTCCAGAGGATGCAGAGAAACAGAATGAGAAAAACATTTGAGTTTAGAAAAAACCATTAGGAGAGGTAAGGACCTGGTATAGACAGCAGACTCGAGAGCAGATCCTTTACCCACTCCTTGCACAAGCCAGGCATTCACTGTCCACCTGCTGTGTGACCACATGGGAATTACTTAACCTTTCTGAGCTCCATTTTCCTCATCTATTCCATGTTGAAGAAACAATTTGAAGATACAATGGTCAGAAACTTTCTGATGAGAACTATATACCCACACCTTCAAGTAGTATAATGAATTCTAAATGGAATACACACCTATACACTTACACACACAAAACCACACAACCACACCAAGACATACCATAATCAAATTTCTAAAAATCAGTGACAAAGAGAAAATCTTCAAAGCAACTGGTGAGTAAAAACAGAGGAAAACAGATAAAGCAATCACAAACTTTTTATCAGAAATTACGCAACTCAGAAGATAATGGGAACTCTGTGACTAAGAATTCCCTATCCATTGAAAATATCATTCAAAAATGAAGGCAAAATAAAAGCCTTTTCAGACATACAAAAGCTGGAAGAGTTTGTCATGAGAAGACTTCCGCAATAAGAAATGTTAAAAGACGTTCTTTAGGAAAGACAAACATAATAGTAGGTGGAAAACTGGTTTATAAAGGAATAAAGAGTGTCAGAAGTGGCAAAAATATGGGTAAATTTAAGGGATTTTTTCTCATTTTAAAATTTCTTTAAAAGATAATTTGTACTGATAGACTTATAGAGATATATGTAAGGTTTATGATAACAATAGTATAAAGGACAGGAGGGAGAAATATAAGTGTATTGTTTTAGGCTTTCTTCACAAGTTAAAGATTCATATTTTAAACCTTATGACAAGCACTAAAAGAGATACAGTTAATAAGCCAGAAGAGATAAATTGACTACCAACATATTAAATTAATCCTAAAGAAGACAGGAAAAGGGGAAAAAGGAACAAAGAATCAATGATCCAACTAGAAAACAAATATCAAGATGGCAAATTTAAACAAAACATAACAACGATTACAATGAAATATAAATGGTCTAAACATTTCAGTTAAAAGGCAGAGATTGCAAGACTGGATAAAAAGCAAGACCAAACTATATGCTATCTATAAAAATTTCATTTTAAGGCCGGGCACGGTGGCTCACGCCTGTAATCCCAACACTTTGGGAGGCTGAGGCGGGTGGATGACTAGGTCAGGAGTTCAAGGCCAGCCTAGCCAACATGATGAAACCCTGTCTCTATAAAAAATACCAGATTAGCTGGGTGTGGTGGTGTGTGCCTATAGTTCCAGCTACTCAGGACGCTGAGGCAGAAGAATCGCTTGAACCCAGGAGGCGGAGGTTGCAGTGAGCCGAGACTGTACCACTGCACTCCAGCCTGGGCCTGGGTGACAGAGCAAGACTCCTTCTCAAAAAAAAAAAATCATTTTAAATATGGTTAAAAATATAAGAATGGGAAAACCCCTATCATGAAAATACTAATCGTAAGAATGCTGGAATGGCTACATTAATATCAAACAAAGTAGATGTCAGAACAAAGTATATGATCAGGGATAAAAATGGGCCATTTTATAACGAGAAAGATTAGATGTTCAACTCTGCTACTTTCCAAATGGATGAGGTGAAGACAATTAGTTCCCCTCTCTGAGCTTCAATTTCATCTTCCATAAATTAAGCCTAAACACGTCTACATTGCAGAGTCTTCCTTGCACATTATCAGGTGTAAAGGACCTAGTACAGTGCCTGGCTTTGGGTGGTTGCCATGGTTCTCATTGTTATCAGTGACCCCCTGGATGCTGTGACTCTCTTTCCCAGGGCACAGACCCTTTCTCTTTATCAGGCCGTCCACCCTGGGCTGCTTGACAATTATTCGTGCCATAACAAAGGGCTGTTGACTTTACTACTGACTCTATTAGGAGATTCTTCTATTGAGAGTTCAGGCTTGCAATGTGGACAAGGGTTGTGAGTACCTGATCACAGGAAGAATTTTGGAAAAAGTCATTTGTGCCTCTGAAGTCCTTTAAAGTGATGTAGAGTCTCCTGGAGTTTCAAGAGCAAGGGTTATTTATGGAACTGGATTTGGGGTTTAAATAAGATATTTTTCTTCTGTGATAGCCCAGACTTACTTTAAGAATCAAAACTCTATCAAATTTTAAAGGCGATATCAAAGGGCTTTGTCACTGAGAGATCATTGGCCAACAATTAAAAAGATGTGGGAAGAAAGACATTTCTAGCACAATGGCAAGCTCTCTGGGTCTCAGGGTTGTGCAGACCTAGGATTCAATCCTATTTTAGCCACTGCATTCATTTATTATGCAAGTCTCTACTGAGCATCTATAGGCCAGAGCCTCTAGGGACTGGAGATACAGTGGGAACAAGTAGGTATGTCCCTGCCTTCATGGAGCTTATATTCCAGTGGAGGAGGCAACTAATAAGTAAATACACTAAATGCATAATTTCATATAGTGATAAGTGTCATGAGGAAAATATAGCAAAGTAATGTGATAGAAGATGTGTGGTTTGTTGGGAGGGTGAGACCTCCTGGAGCTGTGAGTTCCGAGTGGTGAGACCTGAATGAAGGAGTCCAGCCAGGTGACAATGAGAGGGAAGAGCATTCCAGGCAGCAGAAACAGCAAGTGCAAAGGCATTGGGGTGTCTGTGTTGAGGACTATAAAGAAGGCTGGTAAAGTTGGAAGGTGTGAGTGAGGGGTGAATGAAAGATGAAATTGGACCGGTGGGTAAGGGCCTGGTCCCACAGACCCTCATAGGCATGATGCATGGGCAATGAGAAGACCCTGGAGGATCTGAAGCAGCCACGTACCAGCTGGGGGATGTCCCTATATCAGCTATTTAATCTGCCTGAACCTCACTGTATATGTAAAGTGGGAATGACACCAACCCCATTTTGTAGAATGGTTGGAAAATTGGGCAGCATGATGCACAGAAAGGGGGAAAGTGGTACCCAAAGCCTAGCAAGCCCTTGGCAAATGCTAGTCCTCCCCTCTCTGTGCCTCAGCTTCCCTACTTGGAAAGGAAAAGGGTAGGACTTGGCGATCTCTGTGGCCCCATCTAACTGGAACATTCTTAGTGCTTATAAAAGGAAGGGGAGTTCTAAAGCTAAAACGTTAGGAACATTTCTCCAAAATGAAGATAAAGTAGCTCTGAAATTGTGTTGTAAATCATTGCTGAAATAGGATTCCATTTATAAAAATTCAATTTGAGTGCAATTTTCTCAGGAACACATACTTACGGTACAGAGTAAGGTCAACCTGTGAGCAGCACTCTCCCTTGCAGATTATCTTCTGCATCTCAGCCCATGGGGCTGGGGCAGCTTTGGGGGATTGTCCAGGGATGGCTGTCCGAGCCCCCTCCATACAAGAGCTCACTATCCTCATGCTCTGCCTGGAGGGCCTCTGAGCTCTGAGCCAGGCAGAGTAGAGTGGGGAGACAAACCTGCAGAATAGAGGGAGGGTCCTTGGGAGGTCCTGGAGTTCCAGGGTGTTTGCAGGAATCCTCAGGCTCAGTGCTGCTGATTCCTATGGTACAAGGAGCCAAAGGCAACACCACGTTATGGATGGATCATGCCACCTTCCCACTGAGCTCAGATGTGGCCTTGCTATCCTTTTCAGCAATTTCTCCAGGCAGTCTCTACCAATTGATCACAGCTGACAGGTGAGTAAACCTCTTTGCCATCCCTGATCTAATCTAATCTTATTCCCTTAGATGGAGCAAACTGAAGCTCAGAGAGGGAAGATGAGTTACCCAAGGGAACATAGCAGAGTCTGATCTTCTGGCTTTCCACAGCCCTCTGCTGACCGTAGGGGGCGAGAGGCCTTGAGAGATTGTTTCTGAGAAGAAAAATGTGACATTACAGATGAAGCCATGTAGATGTAGGGATGTTTGTCAACAGAGCTAGCAGGGGCTTCCTGGACTGCAGTCCTGGCTTTGTCGCCTCTCCCTCTGGTGCCTCTTGCCCCTTGATAACCAACTGAGTACCCTGATGTTCTCAGTTATGTAGTCTGGGGGGACTCACTGACCCCTAGCTTTAAGGGGGGGACCTGATGAACTTCAGACAATTGGTGTAGCCCCTCCCAATACCCACAGAGATTAGTTCATGACAGATCAGTCAAGGCCAAGGAGATGCCATCCTTGATGGAGCAAGTTCTGGCTGTAATTTGGTTTGGCCACCAACTCACCTCACCATGACCTCAGGCCCAGTGATTCTCTCTGATCCTCCTGTTGAAAAATATGTGAATGTGTGTGGAGATGGTGACAGTAAAATAATATTTTTACACTGAGGCCTATGGAACTCCAGGGACTCCAAAATGGTATCTCAGGGCTTGGGGGTGCCTCCCCACCCCTGCCAACATTTTATCCAGTGTTCTTCCCTTCTCTGGGCTTCTGAGGAAGGTTTGCTTTAAAGAAAGGACTTTGCATCTGGAAAAGTGTGGTAGCCCTAGTGACAGGTGACCTCAGAGACTCCACCCACCTGTCCCCATGAGTCACCACAGAAGCCCAGAATTGGGGTCATTTTTCCAAAAAAGATGGTCCCCATTATCCAAAAAAGATCAACACTCATTTATTGAGCACCTACTGTGCTAGGCCAGTGGAGTCTGTCTGAAACAGTACATTTGTGTTTTTTAAAAAACACATTGAAGCATGCTCAATGGATGAAAACTTTGAAAACAGAAATTACTAAGTAAAATTCATTGATAATTCTATCAGAGTTCATCAGTGTTGCAATTTTAGTGAGAGTCATTCCTCTCTCTCTCTTTCTCTCCTTGTCTCTTTCTCTTTCTGTGTGTCTGTCTACAAGCTCAAGTATTTTTTTTTTTTTGAGATGGAGTTTGCTCTGTTGCCCAGGCTGGAGTGCAGTGTCACAATCTTGGCTTATTACAACCTCTGCCTCTGGGGTTCAAGCAATTCTCCTCCCTCATCCTCCTGAGTAGCTGGGATTACAGGTGCCTACCACCACGCCTGGCTAACTTTTTGTATATTTAGTAGAGACGGGGTTTTACCATATTGGCCAGGCTGGTCCAACCTCCCACCTTGTGATCTGCCTGCCTCGGCCTCCCAAAGTGCTGGGATTACAGGTGTGAGTCACAGAGCCTGGCCTATAATCCCATGTTTTAATTTGGACCCCAGATCTATTCTTGCCCCTTTCCCTTTCAATTCTTTAAAGAGAGAGGGAGAGAGAGAGAGAGAGAGAGAGAGAGAGAAAGAGAGAGAGAGAGAGAGAGAAACCCAATTTCCTGATGGGAAAAATGCTTGGTTACTTACTCGGCTGGTGTGAAAGCTGCTGTTCATGTTTCAGAACAAGGGCAGGTAGAGCTCATTCATTTCTCTTTCTGTAGCACCCTGCGCTTGAAATCCAGGCTAAGAGGGGAAAATTCCTCCAACACTATACTCCATTCCTAGAGTCGGTGGAATAGGATAGGACACCTGCATTTGTGACTAAACAGCTACCCACAAAAATACCTTGTGTGGGCATGGGGGCACTTCAAAGACCCCATGGGAGAAAAACATCCAGGCTTTCCCAAGGGCTGATGCTGGGAAGACCCATTCATCTTTGTAGAAAGTTAACAAACAAGGACATTGCCATGTACATGTTAGTGAGAATGAGGGACGTAGAACAGATCCTCAGTATGATGGGCTGATGTCTAGTATGATAGGCAGCATGCTGTCTCATGTCCAGGAAGGGCGGTCCCTGCTTCTGTTCTGTCCCATCTTGTTCTATGACTGTTTCTTTCATGGTGCATTCCAATTTGGGTGTTGGTCACCTCTGCGACACTGAGTCACGGAGGCTGGAACAAGCTGAGCATTAGCAAAATCTTCCCGAGTTAGCTTGCCTACCTTCACATTGCACAGTATCACAGCTTTTTCACTTCATAGCTCATGTGACAATTTGTAATCATGTATTTGTTTACTTGAGTATCCATTTCTAGCTGCCTCTGCCACTGGACTGTAAGACCAGAAGCTGTCTTGGTTTGGGTTACCCCCAAACAGAACCTGAGGCAGGGACATTGTATTTGGGAGGTGATCCCAGAATATACTGGGAGAGAGGGGGGAAGGCACAACAGGGAAGAGAAAAAAGTGAATAAATGCTGTGCTAATCAGGGGATACTGCTATGGGCAGCGAGAACTCAGTCTTGTTGGGCAACCTCTGATAGGCTGTGGAACATATCTCTGAATTCCGCTTGCCCCCGCTCCCCGAAGCTAGGATGTTTATTCACACCTCCCATCCTTTGTTGGTTGAGGGCTGCTTGGAGCAGGGGGATGTGAACTCCTTGGCATGTGTAGCCTGCCCATGCTTGGAGGGAATCTACTCCTACAGCTGGAAAATGCATCCTGGCACAGTGATGCAGAAATAAAGAGATGTGAGTGGGAATGTCTCCGGAAGACCTCTAGGGCAGGCTGAGGGGATATGGTGGGAGGCAGCACCTGTATTCCATGCACCGTTGTATAGGCAGTCTACAGCCCAGTGCCATGGACATGGTCAGCAGCCAGTGATGACTTATGGAATAACTGAATGAGTAAAGAAACGTTTCTAGATGAAAATGGTTCACAGAGCAGAGACACTGGAATTGAGTGAGCCCTTGGAAAAACTTAGCATCCAGCACTTCCCAAACTGTACAATGCAACTTGGAAAAAAAAGGGTCCATGGACCCTTACTCTTTATGATTGCCTGCTTTGGAGAAATACAATGTATGTGAACACAGTGAATGTTCTGAGAAGTCCTGCGATAAAAAAAGTTGTTTAGCTCAATGTTTTCCAATCACTTTGATTGCCAACACTTATTTAATTTATTTATTTATTATTTTTTTGAGATGAAGTCTCGCCCTGTTGCCTAGGCTGGAGTGCAGTGGCACGATCTCGTCTCACTGCAACCTCTGCCTCCCAGGTTCAAGCAATTCTCCTGCCGCAGCCTCCCAAGGAGCTGGGATTATAGGTGCCCACCACCACGCCTGGCTAATTTTTTGTATCTTTAGTAGAGACAGAGTTTCACCATGTTGGCCAGGCTGGTCTCAAACTCCTGACCTCATGATCTGCCCACTTCGACCTCCCAGAGTGCCAGGATTACAGGTGTGAGGCACTGTGTCTGGCCTGCCAATACTTTTTTTTTTTTTTGAGACAGAGTCTCGCTCTGTCACCAGGCTGGTGTGCAGTGGCGTGATCCTGGCTCACTGCGACTTCTGTTTTCCGGTTTCAAGCAATTCTTCTGCCTCAGCCTCCCGAGCAGCTGGGACTACAGGCACGCACCACCATGCCCAGCTAATTTTTTGTACTTTTAGTAGAGATGGAGTTTCACCATGTTGGCCAGGATGGTCTCGATCTCTTGACCTTGTGATCCGCCCGCCTCGGCCTCCCAAAATGCTGGGATTACAGGCGTGAGCCACCGTGCCTGGCTTCCAACACTTTATTTTTAGCTGAAACTTTTCTTACCCTTCTTAACCTATTTTGTGAGGTGTGACTGGTCCAAGACCCTCACTGTTCAGACAGAAGGCTGAGGTGTAGAGTGCCCGGGTAGGTTGATTCCACCTGGGTCACTGCTCTGTGGCAAGAACAGATCCTTTGCCTCTGCCCTGCTTCCTGATATCCTGAGCTCCAGCCTCTGTAACAACTTCAGCAGCAACTCCAGTTCTGGGGTGGACCCCAGCACATCATTACTCTCCTTCTAGCCCATCACATCTGGGGTCTGGATTCCCCCAAGAGGTTTGGGAGAGAATTCTTCACTGGTCAGCTCCCACAAAGGAGGGACTGGGAGAACGAGAGGGGGCAGGAGGCTTGAAGCAGGCCAGAAAATTTCCTATATGTTTACCCAATGTTTAGACCAGTTCTCAATTTACTTACATTGAACATTTTAGTAACCATCTGCTCTTAAAATAAATGGAAAATTATCCTTCTCCTGCTGTGATGGCAGCTCCCTCAGATGTTCTTAATAAAAAAAATCTATCATTTTAATGTAGACAGCTCAGCTAATAAAAATGATTGGTGCTATTAGTAATTATCCCACAAATACAATGCAAACTAGCTGAGAGGCTTGCAAGGGCCCCAGTGCCTGGAGTGGACCTCCCTGGGTCTGGGGCAGGGCAGGACGGTCCAGCACCTATGGGAGAACAGATGAGCCTGAGGAGGGCAGAGTCCCATAATTCACACAAAGGCCAGCACCAGACAAAAGATCTGAGGGGCCTGCAGCCTGGATCTGGGGAAAGTTAGCACAAGAAGCAGCAACAGAATTAATACATCCTACCCATTATATTAATGCTTCTTACTGAGTAGCTGAAAAAAAACTCAGAGGGTAATTCTGGGTTCAGGCATAGATGTATTCAGGGGCTCAAACAATGTCTTCAGAAACTATTTTTTCTCATTTCCCTGCTTCCCCTTATTCCCCCAGCTTCTGCCATGTAACCCTATAAACCAGAAACTACTGACCACATCAGTCAAACCCTCTGCATGGCCCTTCAGAAAAGGCAGCCGGAGAGTCTCAACCAGGAGTTGCAGACTCATATACCTTTCGGGGTCAGACAGGTAATATAAATTTGCAAGGAATTAGGGGTGTTGAAAAAACAGAATTCTGGGCCTTTGGCAAGGTGGAAGATGAATTTCTCCTTAAAAACATTTGAGTGAAACAAACAATTTAAACATACACTGGGAAAATTAAATACATTGCTGGTTGGGTCTGGCTGTGGGCCATCTGTCTGAGACTTTGGCCTAAGCCTGGTCTAAGACTCGCACCTCCTGGACACAGTGCTAAGCTTTGCTCTCATGGGAGAGCTGGGTCATTTCCCTATAGTTTCAGGCTAGGAAATCAGAGGTGCGGACGGAATGTACAGACATGTGCAGGGACATCCCTCCCTAGAGCTTAGGGTGGGGGGGGTGCACCTCTGCATTCCATCTGTGGGGCAGAGAAGCAGATGAAGCCGACCCCAGGCCAGAGCTGGAGGACAGACCATGAATGGATCTTGGAAACAGCGTGAGGCTTCCTGAATCTCGAGCCTTTGGAGGCAACTGCATTCTGAAATCGAGCAGATGGTAGAAGTGAGAAAGGAGGGTAAGGGATGTCTGTTAGTTTCTAGTTCAGATTGGGCAGTGGCCATAGGCCTGGGGTTTAGATAACTGAATGGGTTAGCTAAAACTCATTCAGTTGCAAGGGGCTGAAACCCATTTGACTTAAAAAAGTAATATTTTGGCTCATGTAATGTTAAAAAAAAAAAAAAAATCCAGAGGGTAGTTCTGGATTCAGGCATAGATGTACTCAGGGGCTCAAACAACTATTTTTTCTCATTTCCCTGCTCAGCTTTCTACTATGAGAGTTTCTTTTCCAGGTGGCACCAGCCTCATGAAGACAAGGTGGCCAGCCGCACAGCTGATGCCCGCCCTTCTCAGCAACATCAGGGGGAGCCAGACCCTCCAAAGCACCAACCAAAGTCCTGGAATTGAGCCCCCTTGGCTCTCATTGGTCCAGTCAGGGCACACCCCTATCCCCGAACCAATCACTGCGGCCCCAGTGATGTCACGCTCTGAGTGGCTGGGCCTGGCTGACAGCCCCTTCCTCAGCGGGTGGGGTTCTGGGTAGACTCCATCCCAAAGAGGAAAAAGAAGAAAGGAAGTAATAGAAGTGTACAGCGTGCTTTCGTGCTAGAATGATCTGCACGCTGCACGTACATTATCTTATTTAATATCTCCATGAGGTAAGAGCTCGACTCTCATGCTCCAGATGAGAAAACTGGAGCTCTGAGAAGCTAGTCACTCACTCCCATAGCCCAGCTGTTGGAGAAAAGGCTGTGCCCTGCAGTTGACACTGATCAGGGCACCAGCCTGGGCACTGTGAGGTTCTCACCTTGCTCACTCCTCTCCTGCAGGTTGGTTACTCATGGCCATTACCCATATTCTTATTGAGGTGTTTTCTTCTTTCTCATTGGTTAGAAGGATAAAAACAGTGCAGTTAGCACTGGCCCTTCTCATTGGGCTTGCCATAAGTACAGGTGGCTGTCTGCCTTCCCCATCTGACTGTAAGCTCCTAGCAGGGACTGTGTCTCATTCATCTCTGGATTCTCAGCCTTGGACTGGAGATCAGGAGAATTCCAGTTTTGAATCTGCAGCCCAGTGCTCAATCTCCTTGGCTTCCCCGCTGTTCAGTGGGGCGCCCGAGTCCCCTTTTCTGACAGCTAGGTCTCCTAGAGCATGGTTTTGAAACTGCTGGTGGGACTTGGGGGTGCCCACTATGAGTCCTTTGGACTTTGATATTCTTTGGGCTGTGCTGAGAGCTCTCCCCTGGCTGATGTCCACATTGGTCTGCCTGTGAATTCCATGTTGGATGCTGCTCGAGACAGGCCCTAGTTTCAGGACAGAGTCCAAGAGAGATTCCTGTTTCACTTAAGAAGGCCAGGAGCCAAAGAAGGGGGCTCATGTTCCTTCTCAAACACCTCACCATGTGCCTCACACAAACTGACTCTGCATGGATCTGGGGAGCGGAGTCCTGGCCCTGAAGTCAGGTGCAAGGCTCTTTTCTCTGGTCATCCTGTGACCACTCTCTATCTGGCTGTCACAGCCCCACAGACTTCTCCCTTCCAGGCAGCTCTAGAGAACTAGGAAAGGGTGGGAGAAAAGAGAGGCTGCCCCTGCCCCCACAGCCCCCTCCCAGCTTTCCAATCACATCAACAATTTCTCTTGGCATTGTTTCCAGTCCCATTAATATTCATAAGCTACTTTTCTATTGTGCTTGCAATTTTCTAGGAGACAGACAGGCCCGCACTTTCTCGTGTTAATAGGATGCAAAGCTCACCAACTCAGATCTTATTAGCAAATTTCCATTAGATATCGTGGCCCTTCTGGGCTGCCTGATAGGTGAGCTCTGCACCACGGGTGACAGCCAGAGCAGGTCTTAATCCAACATGACTTTGCAATCCCCACTGCAGAGACAAACCCAAGGAGGAGCCTGGGCAAGGAGCAGAGCAGTCTGAGCTGGACATCCTATTAGGGGTGGAAATGGAGTCCCTGAGGCAGCCAGGAAAAAGAGGCTGGCTGTGGATGGGCTGCCTCCCCTCCCAGAAAGGGGTACTTTATTGATTCCTTCTTTCAGTCACTTGGACTTTCATTTATTCAACAAAATAATCACTGAGTGCTTCTCATGTGCCAGATCCTGGGTTAGGGCTGATTTTTCCCTCTAGAGGCTCACTCTCTGTGTAGTTGTGGGGGAGGGGTGGACAGCTGTGCTTGTGGACAATTGTTCCATGGCAGGTGCCATGCACAGCCCAAGGTGCTGATCCCCAGAGACAGACAGGTAAGCAAATAGGGTTTAGCAACATCTGGGAACAGAGGAGCAGGCTCTAGGAAACTTGTCGGTGGGGAGCAGTGGCAGCCATTCCTAGGTCTACTTTGCACTTGCAGAAGCTGCTTTCCAGCATCTGCTAGCTGCATGACCTTGGCCAAGTCTCTTTACCTCTCTGCTGTATCTTTTCCCATATGTAAAACAAGGCTAATAGTAGTATCTTCCTCCTAGAGTTGCTCTGAGGGTTAATGGTACCTGACACATAGGAAACACTATGTTGGTGTAGCTATTATTATTTGGGGAACTCCAGGGTTCCTCTTAGCTTTAAACTTCTTAAACTGAGCCCCAGTTTCTGTATTGTGTGGAACAAGCTTGATGTGTGCAAAGGTTCCCAGCTCTGGATGCACACAAGATCTCCTGAGCTGCTTGTAAAGTCAGAGCATTCAGCGGGCACTCAGAGAGGGGTATGCTGTGTGGCTCAAATGCTAAGCCCCTCAGCCACTGGGAAAACACTGATGTGGATGAGTGTCCCAATGGTAGTGGGGGTAAACCCAGGTCCTGGATGAAAGGTGATGAAATCTGTAAAACAGGGAGTTGGACGGGCTGACCTGAAGGGAGTCTTTCTAGGTCTGAAATTCACTGACCTAAGGTACAGAGTCTGGACCTCACCCTCCAGGTGCTTGAGGTGGATGAACTGGGAAGCCTGGCCTGCTATAGACCAAATGTGCCCCAACATGCCCCACAATGATGGACCAAATGTGGGGTTCCATGCTTAAGGAGTGGCAAGAGGCATGGGAAGAGAGACTCTGGGGGCTGGGGAAGTCAGGGAGGACTCCCTGAAAGCGGTGGGATTGACCTGATCTAACTTCTAAGAATGTGGAAAGGGAGAAAGCAAGGTGATCCAGGTGATGAACACTGGAGGGGCCAAGGCATGGAAAAATGCTGGAGGATGGAGAGGAAGGGAGTGGAAATAGTGAGGCTAGGAAAGACCCCTGTGCTCGGGAGGCCACAAACCAGTGGTCTGAGATCTGTGATGTTGGCTCCGTGTGTGAAAATAAGTGACATTTAAAGGGTGTGTGTGTTTTTCCTTGCCGCCATCCTCATCATTCCTCGTATCGCACTAGGTCCAGTTGATACTTTTAGGTTGCCTGCTCGACCAACCCTCGCTGGTATTGGAGTTTGTGACCCGGGAGGTAGAACCTTAAAGTTTTGGTGAGAATTCAAGTCCCAGGTGAAGGCTGGACCATTTGACCTTAAAAGCTCTAGAAATGGTTATGGGAGTCTGGGCCCTGGTGAGCTGAGTTATCCTGGGACCTAAGTTATCCTGGGCTGGCCACAGAGATGGCAGAGTACCCCCTGCCAAGTCCCTACAAAAGGGGAAGCTGAGTCTCTTAATTCCCAGACCCACCTTGGCAAAATGCCCGGTCTCCCTTCCTTGTGGAAGGGGAACTGTTGGCTGATGGGCGCCTGAGTTTGTGAACCAGTTCCTGAAGTCCAAAATGACCTTCTTTGCCCACTCTTAAGAAATTAAGCCTGAGTCTGTCCCTGATCTCCTTCTCTGCAGGCTGCAGCAGTGCCAGCTGTTTCCAAAGGCCTGGCCTGGGAGTAAGAGTGGAGCTCATAAAATATCTGTGAGAGGGGAGAAGTTCTCTAAATTCCCTACGTTGGTTTCAAGGCTGAGGATTTTTATCACCAGTGAATCTCGGTGTTTTCTTGAAGGCAACTGAAATCTGGATGTTTTCCAGTCAGGGGGCCCAGGAAGGGCAACTTTGGACTTAGATTTTCCTATGTAGCTGGGGTTTGCCGAGGAGAGGGCGTGGCTTGGGAGGTGGGGGGAGGTGGGGAGCAGGCTGTTAGAGGGGCAGCAAGACATCGTTATTGAAACATGGACTTTCTGAGTCACAGACACCTGGGTTGGAACTCTGCCTCAGCTGCTGGAAAGCTGTGTGACCTTGAGCAAGCCCCATAACCTCTCTGAGCCATTGCTCGACAATGAGTCTGTCATCTGATAGGCCTTTGACAAAGGAGAGCTATAATTATGATTTGTGTTATTTTGAGGCTAGCCTCGTGGAGTCTTCAGCTGGTGGACAGCTGAGCTCTTCCATCTTTGGGGGAATGGGTAGAGTGTGGATCCTCTGCCGTTTGACTGCAGGCTGGACTGATCCAAGGGGTCCAAAGGGAGAAAACTTTGAGCCAGTATTGAACATGGCAGCTGAAGAGTAGAAACGCAGCTTGCACAGAGAGCTGTGTTAGCCTGGCAGCTCCCAGCAAGCTCTGGGGCAGGTACCCAGGATACGCTCGGGGATCAAGGGTCAGGCAGTTCTACCTTGAAGAACGGAAGCATCGAGAGTGTCACAGTTGGCAGGAACTTTGGGGGCTATTCAGGCCAATTCCATCAGGTTTTTTTTTTCACCATTTATATAGTGTTAATTTTTTTTGTTGCCACTGTAACAAATTATCACAAGCTTGGTGGTTTAAAACAACAAGAATAAACTCAGTTTAAGCTACCAAGTTTAAAACACAGTTTTGGAGGCCAGAGATCCAAAATCAGTATCACTGGGCAGAAATCAAGGTGTCCGCAGGGCTGCAACTTCTCTGGAGGCTGCAGGGGAGAAACCCTTTCTTGCCTCTTTCAGCATCTGGGGCTCCTGGCAACCCTGTGCTTGTGTATTAATCACTCCAGTCTGTGACTGTGTGGCTATATTGCCTCTCCTCTTCTATCTGTTCCCACCTGATATTGCCTCTCCTCTTCTATCTGTTCCCACCTGATAAGGGTACAAGTGATTGCATTTAGGGTCACCTTGATAATCTGGTATAGTTGGTATAATGTCCCCATCTCAAGATCTTTTTTTTTTTCTTTGAGATGGAGTTTTGTTTTTGTTGCCCAAGCTGGAGTCTAATGACATGATCTCTGCTCACTGCAACCTCTGCCTCCCACATTCAAGTGATTCTCCTGCCTCAGCCTCCCAAGTAGCTGGGATTACAGGCATGTGTCACCACATCTGCCTAATTTTTTGTTTTTAGTAGCAACGGGGTTTCACCATGTGGGTCAGGCTGGTCTCAAACTCCTGACCTCAGGTGATCCCCCTGCCTTGGCCTCCCAAAGCGCTGGGATTACAGGCATGATCCACTGTGCCTGGCCTCACTCAACATCTTTGTTTCTGCAAAGTCTTTTTTTTTTTTTGCCATATAAGGCAGTATTCACAGGCACCAGGGATTAGAACATGGATCTCTTTTGGGGGCCATTACTCAGCCTACCACACCATTAGAAAAGGCTTTTTTTAAAAGTTAATTTTAGACTTATAGGAGTAAGAGTTCCCATATACTCCTCACCCAGTTTCTCCTTATGTTCAACTCTCCTATAATCATACAACATTTCCCAGAACTAGGAAATTACTCTTGTTGCAATATTATTAACTAAGTTTTGGAATATATTCAGATTTGACTTGTTTTCCCATGAATGCTATTTTTCTGTATCAGGATCCAGTCCAGGATATCACATTGTATGCATTTAGTGTCTCCTTAATCTCTTCCAGTCAGTGAGTTTCTAAATGTCCCATTATCTGTTATGACTTTGACACATTTGAAAGGCACTGGTCAGTTTTGTTTTGGTGGAATATTCTTCTGTTTGTGTCTGTCTGGTGTTTCTTCATGGTTCTATTGAGGCTGTGCATTCCCGGGACAGATACCACACAAGGATGTGCAGCATCCATGCACCGTATTGGGGGTATGTGATGTTGGTATGCACTAGTCATATGCAACTAGTGATGTTAGCCTTCCTCACTTGGTTAAGGTGGGATCTGCTAGGATTCTCCACTATAAACTTACTATTCTTCCCTTTATAATTACTCCTTATTTAGGAGGAGATACTTTGAGACCACACACGTATCTTGTTCTTGCTGAAACTTTTGCCCACTAATTTTAGCATCCATCGATGGATCTTGTCTGTGGCAATTATGACTATGCTGTTCTATTTCCCTCATTCCTTCTACATGCATTATTCAGAACCCTTCTGTAAGAAATTAAGTCTTCTCTCCTATTTATATCTTCAGTTATTTACATCAATATGGACTTATGGGCATTTCTTTTATTCTTTGGGTTAGGATTTAGCACTATTGTTATTATCTTGTTGCTCAAGTCCCTTCAACTTTGGATGTGGGGAGCTCTTTCAGGCTGACTTCTGAGCCCTTTCCAAATGTTCCTCTCCCCTCCCTTTCCCTCCCCTCCTCTCCCCTCCCCTCCCCTCTCCTCTCTCCTCTCCTTCCTGTTTCCTTCCTTCCTTCCTTCATTCCCTCTCTCCTTCTTTCCTTCCTTCCTTCCCTCTCTCCCTCCCTCCCTCCTTCCTTCCTTCCCTCCCTCCCTCCTTCCTTCCCTCCCTCCCTCCTTCCTTCCTTTCTTCCTTTCTCCTCCCTCCCCCTCCTCTCTCTCTCTCTCTTTCTTTTTCTTCTTTCTTTCCCTCCTTTACTCTTTCCGAGGGTGGAATCCCCCCCATAACATGTGGTCTCACACAAGCTTAGAAATTCACCCCAGTCTTTCTGTAGATGGTTTTTGATGGACAAGAACTACATCTCTCATGTCAAGGTTTCTGGCACTTAGTACCGGCTGAGCACAAAAAACACACTCAAAACATAAGTGTTCTTGGTTTCCCTTCTCAGCCCCCTTTCCTTCCTATTCTTGGTCACTGAAGAGCTGGCCTTGTCTTCTGGAACCTATTCTCAAGAGGAATGTGGGCCTTGGAATCAGATCTGGGTTCAAATCTTGTCTCCACTGCTTCAGGCTCTGGGACCTTGGGCAGCTGTCCTACCCTCTCTGTGCCCTTGGAAGACAGAGATGATGGGATCAACCTCAGAGGGCCAGTGCCAGGATGACAGAAGATGATGAATACAGAGAAGGTTGCACACTGCTTGGCCAACTTGGCGGTGACTGCTGCAGCCTCCACAGTTGGTCAGGGAAGAAAAGCCAGACGAAGTAGGGGAGGGTGGAATCTCTGCTGTTTGTTTAGTCCTGTTTCCAGGTGAGCTTCAATTTTATGCATTCATTTTAAGCTAGAGGGGATTTGTGAAATGTATAACTATAGATGATTTGAAATGGATAAATTTGTGAGGCTTTGCCTATAAATGTATTATACATAAGATTAAAAAATCCTCTGTCAGACTTCTTTTTTTTTTTTTGCAAGTGGGGTTCCTATGTTTTCCGTGTCATGCCCAGGGTGCTCTGGGCTTCAGGACTAGAGACCCTCCCAGTTGCCTTGCTGAGTGCCCCTCCCGTGAGCGTCCTTCTGCCTCTACCTCCTTGGCCCACAGGAAAGCAAGCAGTGGCAGCCTGGAGTAGCTTCCTTCCCCAACTAGAAGAAAAAGCCTGATGTATTAATGACCACACTTAACGTGCCTCAATTTTAATCCCTGATTTAAATCTGGCACAATTGTTTTTACAATAAAGCCTGATTTTTTTCCACAATAGGGTGCTGAGGGTATGTGCCTTCCATTCAAACACAAAGGAAGCCCACTTTACTTACTGCAAGAAAGGAAAGAAATAAAAATCAGTCTTTGGACTAGAAATTCACAGACTCCAGTTAGACGCCGGGCTGTTCAATGCCCCCCTCCTCTCCCTTTCTTGACATCTCCCTCAGCCTCAGTCTCATTCTACAAGCATTCCTGAGCACCTGCTGTATACAAGACGTGGCGATGAGGGGTGAGTGAGGCACATGACTGCCCTCCAGGAGAGAGAAGTGACTGCTCTAGTGGGTCACAGGGTGAAGCTCACTAGGCTGGACCCAGACCCTGTACACCAGATAAGTGGGATCAGCATTTCTCAAAGTGTGGCTTCCCTAGATGAGCTCAGGCACTCTCAGGCTTGGCATCAGTCTCAAGGAATCGTGAATAAGAAGGGTACTTACTTTTGAAATCATTGTCAATCCTGATCCTGGCAGGAGAACATCTCTGGTGAAAGGCTGGCATGTCTTTAAGGTGGTTCCGGCCCTTGAGATCTCCCATTTGAACAACGAAAGCAGAGCACAGGCTCACAGCCTTCTCAGGTCATACTGGCTTTTGTGCAAAGTGATTCTGGTTTTCTAATGCAGGAAAGAGAAAACTTTCCTTTTTAAATAAACTGATCTGTGCTAAGAAAAAAAGTTGATGTAAAGAAACATGTTAAGTAAATAATTATGTAGATGACATGCACACACAACATTCTGTGAGTGATGGTGCTAGGACGCCTGAAGATAGTGAACACTGATCTGGGTGATCGGTTTCGCCATGTTTATTTTGCAGGTGTGAACACTGATCTGGGTGATTGTTCGCTCTGTTTACTTCCCAGGTGTGAACACTGATCTGGGAACGTGTTCTCATTGTGTTTATTTCACAGGTGTGAACACTGATCTGGGTGATCGTTCTCTCTGTGTTTATTTCGCAGATGTGAATCACCCAGGTGATTGTTCGCTCTATTTATTTCCCAGGTGGGAACACTGATCTGGGAGATTGTTCTTGTTGTGTTTACTTCCCAGGTGTGAACACTGATCTGCGTGAGCATTCTCTCTGTGTTTATTTTGCAGGTGCCATTCCTGACCTCAGGTCTAACAGTCCTAGCTCTTAGGTGCCTGAGGATATGGGAAGGACATTTGTCCATGACTGGGTCAAAGTGTTATGGTTCATGAGCATCCTTTGAGGTCAGAATGGTGATGGCAACAGTAATCAGAGAGATGCTTCAAAGGGAAGGTGCAAACTGGGGGCCCAGGCAAATCGGAGATGAGGGCCCCTCTCCCTGGGGAGAATTTCCTCCAGTCTCTCCTTGTAGACTGTGAGACTGTGTGTTTGCCTTTATGAAGGAAAATGACATTTCCTTACACAGACGGTGCCTTCTTGGCACTTCTGCAGCCCTAAATAAGTGTTTGTGGCTTTGGGGATAAAGACATTTCTATGGAAGAAAGTGGAGAAACTCCTAACTCTGAGGGTGGAAGAAGATAGAACTAGACCAAAGCAAATGTGTTGTGCTACAGGTTTTCATGATGAACTCTGACAGGTAAGCAGGGAAGGCTACCTGCAAGAGCTGACATTTTAGTTGCTCCTGGAAGGGTGGGATGGGTAAAGCATGGGGCTCAGGGCACCCTTTCTAGGGAAAACTCGGGTGTGGTAGAAAGGACTGGAGTCAAATAGGCCTAGGCTTGATTCCAAGATCTTCCCCAGACTAACTGCCTGACTCTGGATAAGTCACTGCACCTTTGCTTCCACTTCTGTAGAATGGGCAGCGAGGCAGGGGGCTGCCTCTGGCAGGCTTAGGCGAAGTATCTCCCTAGGGTCCACATGATGTAAGACCTCTCATTTCTCTTGTGTGAGTGAGAAGCTTTCCAGGAGATCAGCTCCAAGTTGTGGGATGAAGAGCCATTGGGCTTAAGGTCCTGTCTTGGACTCAGTTCCCTCAACAAGAGTCTGGATGGTGAGGCCTAGGCATGTGGTTTATTGAGGGAGGACTCTTAGGGGACAGAAGAGAGCAGGGAAGAAGAAGGTAGGCAAGGCTATGGTCCCACAGGGAGCTACGGAGTGGGAATTGCATCACAACAGAGTTTGTCCCACTTGGTGACAAGAGGACTTCCCTGTTCTACCCACACATTGGTCAATCATCGGCTATGGGCTGCCCCTGGGGTGAAGGGAGGTCACCTTCCAGCCTTCTCTGAGTGAGGCAGCTCCTGCAAGCTGAGGACGTCCTTCAGAGAAGGGGTGCAGGTGTGAGTAGCCAGCACCTTTGGCAGGTCCCTCGGCTTTGGGGAAGGAAGAAATAGCTGCCCAAATGACCTTTTGGAAGCCACTCCTATGGCTTCCAATCTTAAGCACTGGGTTAACCTGGAGAAGGGAAAAAGCCACAGGAGGTCTCAGGGGATCTCATCCTTTCCCTGCAAGGGAGGGGGACAACACAGGGTGGCCCTTCTGCCATGCAGTGGGCTGTGAGCAAAGGGTAAAGAATGGGCCTTGGCTCAGCCAGGCAAGCATGTGGCTGGCAGGAGCCGGTGGACCTGGTCTTCAGGAGCCCATAAACCAGACAAATGAATATTTGATAGAAATATAATTCCAGAGAATGAGGGCCCTTTTTGGCCCGACAGTGAAATACAATGGCTGTCTGACCTTGCGGAGGGATAAATCTGCCTGGAGTGCTTTCCAGCCGGAGACATGGAAGCCCCTCTGATGTAGCTTTTGGGAGAGCTTAGACATTTAGTGTGGGGATATTTATTGTCTGGTGGAGCACTGGGATTGCAAGGTCGTCCTGGTCACGGCTCCTCACCCTGCCCCAAGCACGCCTTGGTGCCATCCCGGTACCCTGTGGCTGCCTGCTGCTGCGTGGCTGGAATGACCATTGGCCAGCACTCAGAGGCAGTGGAGGAAGCACCTCCTTTTGCTGCCTGGGCCTTGTTAAAGGACAGGGAGACAGATAGTTTAACGGTTTCCAGCAGGGGGAGGGATCAGGCAGAGCTAGATGAGGATCCCTGGGTAGGTTACCTACCTGCTTTGAACTCGGCTTCTTCAACCATAAGATGGGCGAATAATTAACCTACTTCCTAGGGCTGCAGGGATGATGAAGTGGACAAATGCACCTGAAGTGCTTTACGTGGTGCATGGCACGTAGTCAGTGCTCAGTGAAGGTCAACTATTATCAGAGCATCACAATAATCCTACTCTAGGTTTAGCACCGGCTAGCTGTGTGTCCTTGGGCAAATCACACAAGCCCTCAGAGCCTCAGTTTCCTCTTCTATGAAATTGGATAAGCATACCTACTTGGTTGGTATAAGGGTTATAGGGATTGAATGCCAAGCTCCTGGCCTATATAGGAGCTCTATAAATAATAGTGATGGAGGTGGAGGTGGTGACAGTGATTATGAAGCCAGAGAGAGGTGATAACAATATGAAGTTAAGGCCCTCCCTGTGTAAAGCCTGGGCTAACCTTCCCCCTGCACCCTGAGTCACTTTAATGATCCTTTGTAGTAGTTACCAATTACTGCATAACAAGCCATCCCAAAACTTAGTGGATTAAAACAACAGCAATTATTTACTATCTTTCATAATTCCTGGGGTCAGAAATTCTAACAGGTCACAGCAGAATGGTTTCAGGATGTCTGGGACTGCAGTGGGAAGACCTGAAGACTGGGGGCTGGAGTCTGAACCTCAGATCTTGTGGTTGGTGTGGGCTGTCATGGGGACCTAGCTGGGGCTGTTGGCTGGAACATCCACATGTGGTCTCTGTGTGTGACCTGGACTTTCTCACAACATGGCATCTGGATTCCAAGGAATCCAGTCTGAGAAGTTACCATGTGCCGAGCATTGAGCTAAGGGTTTCCCATACTGACCACCCCTCCAGTCCCTCTCCATCCTCCTCCTCCACTTTGTTTTCTTCCCAACAGTGAGCACTGTTGAAAGGTGTATCATCTAGTATTTAGGAACTTATTTTCTGTCTTCTCTTCCGGATTAGATTTGTGAGGGCAAGAATAGAAGACTCACAGTAATTGCCTACTGAATAAAGGAATAGACCTGGCATCTGGGGTGTTTTGTCATCAGTAGAGACTGATATCACCCTGGCTCCCTGATTCCATCACACTGGGAAATGGTGGAGGAAGACGGGAATGAGACTACATCTTTTGATCCACAGGGCACTAAACGGTGGGTACTGTTTGATCAACAGGGTGCTGAACTCATGTTCCCTCTGAAAGGACTAGTGTGTGTGTGTGTGTGTGTGTGTTGAGATAGAGTCTTGCTCTGTCACCCAGGCTGGAGTGCAGCGGTGTAATCTTGGCTCACTGTAACCTCTGCCTCTGAGGTTCAAATGATTCTCCTGCCTCAGCCTCCCAAAGTGCTGGGATTACAGGCATCTGCCACCACGTCCAGCTAATTTTCATATTTTTAGTAGAGATGGGGTTCCACCATATTGGCCAGGTTTGTCTTGATCTCCTGACCTCAAGTGATTTACCTTCCTCAGCCTCCCAAAGTGCTGGGATTACAGGCGTGAGCCACTGCAGCTGGCCAGGAATAGTTTTTTGATGCTCTCTGGTTGTAAAGAAACCATTTCTCAGTACCATGTAGTTATCTGTACTTTACCAAGTACTTCCGCATCTCACCTGAGCCTCTCCATGACATCAGGAAATGGGAAGGACAGTGATATCCTTCCAGTCTTATATATAAGGAAATTGAGACTTAGGGAGGCTAAGGGGCTGGCCTAGAATGACATGCCTTTTAGTGTCATTTAGTGGTGGAACGGGGAACTAAGACTCCTGATTCCTTGCTGAGGGCTCTTTCTCCTTCATCCCACTCAGTCGCCTCCTGGACTTGTAAAATCTCAGAATGTTCTTGTTGGTTGGAATCTTAGAGATTGTATTTCCCAGCCCCTCACTGCACAGATAGAAAGACTGAGGCCCCCAAAGGAAGAAATAGCTGCCCAATTCCCCATGACTAGTGAGTGGTGAGCATAGCTAGAACCTAGCTATCTTGGCTTGAAGCCAGGTGCTGGAGGGGTGAGTTCACCACCAGCAATCAGCCTTCTGGTGTGGTCAATCTGGGACCTAGTACAAAAGGGTTATTAACTGTCATAGCCTAAAGGTCATTTTTACAGAAAAGTTTTATGATATGTTCTTGGCCTAAACACTTCTCCCCAAATCCTGGCCAGCTGAGCAGATGGGCATCTATCATTGGCATAACAAGGAGGCTGTGGGACTCTTGGATCAGGCATTCCATGTAGAAACAGCTCAGAACATCCAGTCGGGAAAACACCAATGTACCCAGTGCTCAGGCAGAGCACTTAAGTGAAGGAACAGGAATGTCGGCTGCAACCAGACACCATTTCAGCACTCAGGACAGTTCCGAAGTGGGCCTTTACCCAGCCACAGAAACCAGGGATCCCGAGAACTTTACAATCAGAAGCCTGGCCTCCAAGGGGTTCTTTGATGGACAGTCACTGGCTTTCTAAAAAAAAAAAAATCAGAGTGTTCAGAGAAGAAGAAGGTATGATTAATTTTGTGGCATTTTGTTGCCATTTGGATTTTTAGAAACTTAAGATGAAGAGAAGTGATATGGTTTGGCTGTGTCCCCACTCAAATCTCCTCTTGAATTGTAACTCCCACAATTCCCATGTGTCATGGGAGTAACCTGGTGGGAGGTGTTGAATTATGAGGACGGGTCTTTTTTGTGTTGTTCTCATGATACTGAATGAGTCTCACGAGATCTGATGGTTTTAAAAAAGGGTGTTTCCCTGCACAAACTCTCTTCGCTTGCTGCCATGATTTTGAGGCCTCCCCAGCCACTGGAACTGTAAGTCCAACAAACTTTTTTTCCTGTATAAATTACCCAGTGTCAGGTATGTCTTTATCAGCAGCTTAAAAACAGACTAATACAAGAAACATAATACTTGAAGAATGAAATAATTATTTTGGAGTAAGCATGAATAATCATTCAAAGCCTCTTCACACTATAGCCAGGAGGAGAAGGAGGAGAAGGAGGAAGGATGCAGGATGAGAATCGAAAGATAAAAAAGAAAAAATAGGGCCCCAGAGAAGTGAAATGGAAGCACACAGATGGAGACAAGTTGAAAGACAGAGAGAAAGAAGTGAGATGTGAGCCCGGAATAAAGGTATGGAGGGAGAGTTCATAGTTCTAGAGTATTATTACATTCTGTCCATCTCCCTGACATTCACAAGGGCCCCAAGCTGTTTGTCAGGATTCCCTCTTATTGCCTTCCTTTAGAATATAGAATAGATGAACCACTGTTTGAAGTTTGCAACTGCTCATTATGCTTAAGGCTCCAGAAACTCCACCTTGATGAGAACTTTGGTAGCAGTCTATTAAAACAGAGTTTTACCTGGTGCTGCCATCAGCAAAGAATTCAGTGAGAGCCAAAATGACTCAGGAAGGGGGTTGGATTTAGCCTGAATTTGCGATCCTTCATTTCTGATGATGAGAAGCTGACCCGTGGAGGGCTGATGTCTAGGGGCCACTGTTGAGGACAGGAGGAGGAGAACTGTCCCTATGGGGCCATTCAGTGCAGGGGCAAACAGACCAGATGTCTCAATGGCCCTAGAGATTGGCAGAGAGCTGTGGCAGATGCTCATAGCAGTGGTCCCAGTGCATCAATATTATGGATTAAATAGCATTTGATAGTCTCTGTTTAAAAAGGTGGGAAGATGAGAAACATCCTCTAGAAACATTTCCATCAAAATAATTAAAATAAAAAAGCTTACAGGTGTTTAAGTTTGTTATCTGGAGAATTCACTCACGTGTAATACATCACTGCCCACGTATTCTGGACAATAAAGGATGTATTCTTAGCCAAAAGGGTTCATGCTATTATAATGAATTATAAGTAATTAATCTGAGCTGTGGAGTATAGTAATGATGGAATGTGGTATGAAAGGGAATTAATATTCTGTGTTTCTATCACTCACCAGGCATAGTGCCAGGGGCTTTACATGCTGTGATAGATTGGATTATTGTTTAGCAAATACTCCCCTCTCCTTGGAGGCAGTGCCTTTTCCCTACCTTATTATGTTGAGCTTGGTCACGTGACTTGGTTTGGCCAATAGGAGTTGGGTGGAAGTCATGGTCCAGTTCCCAGCTGAGTCCAGAAGAGGCCGTGCCTGTTCTTGCTTGTCCTTTGCACACCAGAGGCTCCACCATGAGAAGAGCAGGCCCCTTCCATGTGGCCCCCGCATGAACACACAGAGTAGGTCTGAGTCCAACCCACATGCAGCCTGAAGCAAGGCTACCCAGCTGAACCCTGGCTGGATCATGGAACCTTAGTCATCCTGCAGACCTGTGAGTTTGAGAATGGAGACGTGTTGTCAGGCACTGATTTCGGGGTCATTTGTTTTTCAGTCTTGTTTAGCAATCACTGATGGATACAACAGGCATTGTCTCATTTAGTCCCTGCAACAGTTCTTTGAAGTAGGGTGCCACCGTTTTCCCCATTTTACAGACAACTCGGGCCCAAAGAGAGGAAGTGCCTAACTCCAGGCCACAGAGCGAGTTAACTAGGGATGGACGACATTTAGCTCATCCTTATTTGGTAAGTAAGACAGGAGCTGCCTGGCCCTACCCGGCTAGCCTCAGCTTGCTGCTCCCCTCACCAATCCTTCCACTGACTGGAGCTTCAGGGGTGGGGGTGGGTGCCGCCTCGGAAGCTGCAGAGAGAACAGACGAAGCTCCTTTCAAAGAGCCAGCAGGGGCTCCCCGCCCTGCGGTTACTGGAAAAGGTCACATTTGGCGATTCAGCCCACAGAACAATGACATTTCAAGGATCAAAGGAAAGGTTAAAATATTCCTATAAATCTATTCTCGGGACTTTTAAGTATTTCCAATGTAAAGGGAAAATGTCATTTCTTTTTTCCCCAGGAGTGGTGGAGGGTGGGTTGCCGGTAATGGATCCACTCTCATTTTTCTGGGGAGGATGAGCAGGGAGGAAGAAAGGTCCCTCCGTATGCAAATGGAGGTGTAATTAACCCCAAACCTCATTTACTTATGAAAATTGAATCCCAAATGCCCCCCCTCCCAACCAAGAGCTTCTCCAAGGAGAGAAACGGACAGTGTATTCCGGAGCTCTCCTGTTCCTCTTCAGAGCAGCCCATGGGCCAACGTTGGCAAGGGGACCTCCAGGGCTGGGATAGAGGTGAGCTGGGCAGGGGCAGAGAGGGCCAGACCACCTGGCAATCACCTCCCTGAGCTTTGATCCTTATGCCCAGCTCCCTGGTGCATCCGCATGGATGAGTCTCAGGATTCCCAAACCTAGCAGAGCCCAGATGGACACATCATCTTCTCTTGGAGTCCACGTATTGGTGAGCAGACTCACGCTCCTTCACCCATGCATTCAGCAAACACGCACTGAGTGCCCACTGAGTGCCCTCTGAGTGCCAGGCATGGCACCAGGCACCAGGATAACAAGGGATGGGGGTTCCTGACCTTGGGCAGTTTGTGAACTATTTGGGAGAACAAGCCAAGAAAGGGACAAGGACCTTATTGTGGGTGATAGACTAACACATTTGCGAATTACAACCTGGCGAAAGCAAGGGAAGGGAGTGACTAATTCCGAGAGGGAGTCGGGGAAGGTTTCCCAGGGGAGTCACTATGTGAACTGTGGCTAGTCCCGAAAGGGCACTCTTGGCAGAGGGGGTGGTGTACACAGAGCTTGGAGTCTGCCTGGAGACTTGTTTCGGTGCAACTGCTCTGCACCGTGGGGGAGCAGGTGTGTCCTAGTGGCAACGAAATCCACTTTCCATGAGGGGCCTGGGTTGCCTGTGTTGGGGGGCTGCACCCAGCAGTGTGCCAGAAGACACTGTTATTCACAGTCCCCAAGCCGTCACTCGCCTCCCACGTCCTATCAGTCACCAAGCCCTGTCTCATCTGCCACCCGAACACCTCTTGCTACTGTCTCCGTCTCTCCCTGCCCATGCTGCCCTGTCAGGGGCTGGGCATCCCCATGGGTCTGCCTGTTGTCAGTCTCCCTCCCACCTCTGTGCACCATGCAGCCACCAGAACGGACACACAGAAGTGGCAGTGTGGCATTTCACTCCCTATGGAAATCCCTTTCGTGGCTCCCGAGGCCCCAAAGAGAAGGTTCAGTTCCTGAGGATCATGTCTAGAGCCCTTCATAGCTGGAACCCCCACCTCACTAGCCTCGTGGGGCTCCTGTGTGTCCCACACCCACCACAGCGCCTCTAAACCACCAGTTGCAGAAACTCATCAGGCCCCTTGCAGCCTCCCCCTCTTTGCTTGTGCCATGTCCTCCACCTGGAATTCGCTTCCTTCAAGCTTGTCTGCCTGCCCACTCAGTGTTCAAGCCCCAGATGAGCAAATAATATAATAGGAATGAATGTAATAACCACCATTTACTGTTCACCCCTCCAGTCCCTCTCTAGTGTATTACGCTGTCTATTTTCATAGTATCTAAAATGCTATTTTTAAATATATGGCTTTGTTGTCTGTTGTCCATCTCTCCCATCCGAGTGAGCACTTTGTGAGGGCAGGACATGGTTTTCCCGTGTCCCCAGTATTGAGTCATGGCTGGTACTGAGCAGGGATCAAAAGAGTTGGTGGATCCAGTGAAGAAAGGACCCTCTGCACGAACCTATAAAGTGTTCATTCTTATCTGCATTCTACCGATGGGGAAACTGAGGCTTTCGTCACAAGGGCTTTGGCAGCTACCCCAGAGCTCTGTTGCCAAGCCTGTTCCCAGGGGCCCCTCCAGGGCAGGGGCAGTGACTCATTCCCACCAGGATCTCCTGGATCCTCAGGAAGGACTCTGCACGTGGGTGGTGGAGGGCTCCTGTCAGTGGCAAGGGATTCCACAGTAGGGAAAAGGGGTGGCTGGGGCAGTTTCAGGGGAGCCATCCCAGCTAGTTAAAGCTTGGCTTTGCAGAGCCGGTTTCTAGGCTTGGAATTGAATGCACTGATGGTTCCCACTCATTCCTAATTGGCACCAAATTATGTGGAGTGGGCTGGCTGTGCTGCCTGGCTCGGCTCAGCGGGGGCCGAGGCGGCTGCTGGTATCAATAAAAGAGTTGACGTCAGAGATAGAGTAGGAAGTCAGGTTTTGCAGAGCAGCATGGGGTTGTGGAGGGAGCACTGGGCTGGGAGTCCTTAGTCCTTCAGCTGGGGCAGTGGCAGGAACCCAGGCTTTGGGTTTAGGAATACCCTAGCTGTGTGGCCTTGGCCAGGCCATTCATCTTTCTGAGTCTCAGTCACCTCATCTCTAAAATGAGGGTGGCCATCACCCCCGCGTCTCAGGGTTGCTGGGAGGTAAAGACTGCTGCTTTTCTGTGGGAGCTATATCTATACCCTCTGCTGCATTATGGGGTGAGGGGTGAGTCTGGCTAGGGGAGCCTTTCAGACCTGGACGGGAAGTAGGGCAGGGTCAGCTGCCTTCCTGGTTTTGACTTTGCCCTCGGAGGGCTCCACAGTTCCCCTTCTTGCCTGCCTGCTGAAGCTGAGGGCACGTTCTTTGCCAAGACGCTTGAGTCCTGGGGCCTCTCCCTGGAGCAAGGTTCTGAGAGTAGGGCAGGTGGATCCCTCTTGCTAATGAACATTTCACCAGCCCTAACAGAGCAAGGGGCAGTGTTGAAGGAGCCACAGTCCCAAGTATGTATCTGGGGTCACCCACTCCTCCGTGTCTCAGTTTCCCTGTATGTAAAATGAGGGGGATAGATCGGACGATCTCTATGGGCCCATTCAGCTCTGATTAATTCCTTATTTCCTTTTATATTAAACTTCCAGTTCCTACAAGTAGGCCTCTGGGAGGGGCAGAGTTTGGTCAAAGGAATTCTCACAGAGGAGTCCTTGATTTATAGCTTCTTTCAGGGGTATTTGTTTTGCTTTATGTAAGAAAGGGGAATTCTTAACCCAAGGGGTTTAGATAGTGGACAAAGTGAAACCTTTCAGGTATTGGGGAATAGAGACGCAGAGGGAGCGAGGCAAGGGCCATGCAGGCAGAGATGGGACAGATGGCGAGAACCCACTGTCAGCCATGGGTGGGACCAGGGACAGTGCAGAAGGTGAGGGAGATGAGCAAAGTGTCTGCAGGAGGTGCTGGAAATTGCACTAAATCACTGTCCAGGTGAAGAGCTGGGGTCGTAGCCTCGAACGAGGTCATAGCCTTGGACAGTGGGGCTGGGTTCTGTGAGGCAATGATCTTGAATCAGTGTTGGGGTCTGCTTAGCTATTGAAGGACAGAGTCTGGACTTTAGAGTCTAGCAGCCATGGATTCTACTCCCAGCCCTGCCACTGGCTGGCTGTGTGACTTTGGACAAGTTACTTAACCTTTCTGAGGCACAGTATCTTTGGGTTATGACAGGGAAAACCAACGCCCTCACAGGATTGTCATGGAAAGTCCACGAGATAACAAATGTGGAAAGCCTGGCGCTGGCTTTGCACATCGTAAGCCCCCAGTACGTGGTGGCAGTTATTGTCCTTCTAATTCCCCTGAGGGAGGCATGGCTTACCCTGGGGACTGTCTTTGGGGCTTTTTGGGGACATCAACTTTTGCTCTTGTGTCTTAAAGACCTGTCAGGGCCATGTGTTCTAGAGCAGAGAGAGGTTTTGGGAGCTGGAAACCTTTCTTGGGGTCTCACAGGTTCCAGCGTGAGGGCAGCCGCCTCGCCTTCATGGTAGAATCAGGTAGTGCAGCACTGGGGGTGAGGTCACGGGCTCTACAGCCTGCCTGCCAGGGTTCGAATCCCAGTCCTGCCACTTACCTGCTGGGTGACCTTACGCCTGTCCCCTCGCCTCTCTGATTCTCAGGTATTTCATCTGTTCAAGGAGGATGATGACAAAAATAGCCACCTTATAGAAATAACCAAGAAGAAATGAATGAAAATACACAAAGCATCTAGACCTGCACAGTTGAATAATAGCGCAACCACCTGGTCCCTCTAGCTGTTGGGCACCTGAACTGTGGCTTGTCCAAACTGAGTAGGACCATGAGACTAAAATACCCACCAGCTTTTGAAAGCTTAGGATGGGAAAAACAGTCATGTATCTCTCCAATAATTTTTGTATGGGTAACATGTTGAAATGATAATATTTTGGACATATTTGGTTAAATAAAATATATTGTTAAGATTAACTTTACCTGCTTCTTTTTACTTTCTTTAATGTGGCTACTGGAAAATTTCAGATTACAATGCGTTTGTGGCCTGTGTATTTCCATCGCTTAACAGTGATCTAGAACAACGCAAGGCGGTGACTAGGCATGACGTACATGTTTGCTGTTATTATTATTAGTTGTTGGGGTTGAATATTGGATCTATAACTTCTTGCATTGTCTTGTGCAGGTTAACTTTTCTAAACTTTAGTTTTCCTCTCTGTAAAATGGGACTAATGTGATGATTGATATTGAAATGCCAAAACTACAGAGTGTTTGGCATAGCGCCTGGCACATAGAAAGCTCTCAATCCATGTGAGCTGGCATACTGCTTGTCTATGGGATTGGAGGTGAGGGCTCTCACCCCTCCTTGATGGGAGAGAGGCTTCTCTGTTACCCTCAGGTGCTATGGGTGGGGTGGAGCTGACTAAGCCTGCTCTCCCCACAAATGGGACCTGCCTTGAGCCTCAGTAAACTGCCTTGAGCCTGAGGTTGAGCTGTTTGGCTGGTTATATTAAGGGAAGGGTCAATAACACATTAATTGGATCAATGGCCCCATTAATTTTCCTCTAATGAACAGCCGTTCCAGCCAACCTGTCTTCCCTAGATCCTGAAGACATTTCGTATTGGCAGGAAACTTGCTGGGTAGAAAGAACCTCAAATTCTATAAAAGTGATTTAGTGGCTTTGCTTGGGGAAGGCATGCTGCAGATGTAGGGCAGGGGAGAATTGAAACAGCAAAGTCGCATCAAACCTCTCCCTCTGGGGCCCCAGACTGAAATCCCAGGGGGTGCCGGGAAAGATGGGGGATTTGGATGAAGGTCGGAGGTGAGGGGAGGGTTGATCTAACCCTCGTCTGGCTTGGACACCCTTACCTCCAAATCAGCAGATGGTTGGTGATGCCAGAGTCGCGCTGGCCTGGAGGGCCCGGAGGGGTGATGATGGCTGTGGAGGGAGTCCTGGGATGGGCACTGGAAGTCCTGCGCTGAGTGACTGTATAGGTTACTCAACTGCCTCATTTGCGGGGGCCTTGCAAGTGGTGTCAGGTCAGAGGAGCTTTGCTGGAGAGTGATGTGGCCTGGGAGGGTGCTGAGCTGTGGTGGAGGCAGAGGAGAAGCAGCCTTGGGGAGGGTGTCCCCAGGACCCCTAGGAAATGGGCTAGAGCTGAGGAGGACCCTGTCTAGGTGGTTGTTTGACTTTGGAATCTCTCTTTCTTCCCTGCCCCAGTATCTCACCCTCTGCCCAAGGATGCTGTCGTTCAGCCATCAGCGCTTCATTCTTTGACCAGGGGGAAATGCTGGCTGGATGCAGTGGCTCTCGCCTGTAATCCCAGCACTTTGGGAGGCCAAGGCAGGCAGATCACCTGAGGTCAGGAGCTCGAGACCAGCCTGGCCAACACGGTGAAACCCTGTCTCTACTAAAAATACAAAAATTAGCTGGGTGCAGTGGCAGGCACCTGTAATCCCAGCTAGTAGGGAGGCTGAGGCAGGAGAATTAACCCAGGAGGTGGAGGTTGCAGTGAGCCAAGATCGTGCCATTGCACTCCAGCCTGGACGACAGAACTAGACTCCATCTCAAAAAAAAGAAAGAAAGAAAGAAAGACAGAAAGAAATAGAAAGAAAGAAAACACAAATGCTTCCTGAGGGCCGCTCATTTCATTCTGTCTACCTGTTCATCCATTACCACCAGAGGGAAACAGAAATGAATCCAACCAGGAACCACCCATGCTCAAGGAAGTTTGGGGTTTTAGAGGACAGGGTAACTATTTTTATCTGGGGGTAGGGAGGATGGGATTTAAATTAGGCCTTGGAAGGGAGCCTAGAGATCAGCAAGTCCAACTCTCCCATGTGACAGATGAGGAGAGGCCCAGAGATAACACCTTAAGATGTTATCTTATGTTAAGTGGCCTGCCTGATGTCAGTGTGGCTGGGCTAGCAGCCTGTGTAAGATCTGGCATTTCAGGCGAAGGGGAGAGCTTCAGCAAAGTCCCAGAAGAAGGACATGGTGGAGCATGTGGAAAAGGCAACAGGCAGTTCCATTTGACCAGAGGCTGGGGCCAGTTGAAGTGAGTTAGGGAGGACACTGAGGCAGATGTTTTTCCCAAGGCCCTGGTTTGGCCAAAGTCAGCAGAGCCTCTGGGTGAGGTGGGCATTCCAGAAACTGATGGAGAGCCCCTGTGCTCACACTTCCTGCCCACTCTAGTATTCCTCCTCTCAGTAACCCCACAGTCCCTGGCAGACTCCCTTGAGGTGTTCCACCCACCTGAGATGCCCAGCTCAGCATGGAAGGAACTAGTTTGCTTCCCTTCCCTGTGGCTCTCTGAAGTGACACGTGGCTCTGCAAAAATGGCAAGACCTTCCCCAGCTGAGTGACTCCATGTCCCTGAGCCTCCTTGGTGAAGTAGGACCTTAGCTTGGCTCCCAGGGTTCTCCCAGTGATCCAAGGAGCAGCAGGCGAGGAGTGAAATCTTTGAGGGAGGCAGATTGGACATTGCTATAACTATAATGGTAGCTCACATTGATCAAGCACCTCCCAGGTGCCAGGCACTGTCCTCAGCACTTTCCAAGCATCCCTTCACTCAGCCTCAGATACTGGTATGGGGTACGTGTTATTGGTATGTCAATTTTGCAGGTGGCTTTTGAGGCACAGAGAGGTAAAGTGACCTGTTTCAAGTCACGCAGCTGTGGCTTACTCAGGTAGTCTGAGTTTGTGCTTTTATCTCCCCCAATGCCCCTGTTCATACATGCAGGCACCTACACATGCACCCACACATGCACACACACACCCACGCATACATGCACTCATATGCCTATGTGCATTTACACACACACGCACCCCTGCATGCACACACCCACCCACACATACAGGCACCCATGCACCTATGTGCATTCAAACATATATGCATGCACACATACATGCACACACACCCATGCATACATGCACCCATGTGCATTCACACACACAGGTATCCCTACATGCATGCACACACCCACACATACATGCACCCATGTACTGATGTGCATTTACACACATACACATGCACCCATGCATGCACACACACCCATGCATATATGCACCCATGTGCCTATGTGCATTCACACACATACACATGCACCTCTGCATGCATGCACACATCCATGTATACATGCATCCATGCACCTATGTGCATTCACACACACATACACCCCTGCATGCATGCAGGCACACACCCATGTATACATGCACCCATGCGCCTATGTGCATTCACACACACACACCCTTGCATGTACACACACTCCCATACATATAAGTACCCATGTGTCTATGTGCATTCATGTACACACATACACTCATACCTGCCTGCTTGGGTCCCTGGGCTAAGCTCCAAGCCTCCAGAGCAGACCCCAGTAAATACTCCAGGGAGAGCCATCAGGGCTGACTCTGGGCCTGGATGGTCCACAATCTTGGAAGTGGAAGTGACCCCTTATAGTGCTGCTTGGGAAATGGGCAGGGACACGCAGGACAACTTGCCCCAGGTCTCACTGTGAGCGAACGGCTTAATGAATCTGTTGGAAGTCAAAGTCAAGTTCAGCATCCCCTCTCCTCACTTTCGATCCCACCAAAGACCAGCCACTCTGTCCCTTGAACGCCTCCCATGACAGGGTATTTCCCGGGGAGCCCCTTCTTGGAGTAGCTCAGATTCTTTGAAAACTCTTCCTTCTACTGACCACAATCCTGCTCTTTTCTCTCCACCCACGGAGTCAGGTTGAGTCCACACAGCCAGATACTCCCGACAGACCTGCAGCTGCCTGCAGATGCCCATCGCACCCCTGCCTCCCCGTTTGCCAGTTGGTCTCTGGGCAGAGAAGCCTCAGCCCTCCATCTTCTCTGCTGGACAGGGTTCATACCCCTTGCCCACCAGGCACCCTTCTCTGAAGAGCTCCAAGCTGGGGTGGGTTTGGTCTTCTCCTGACTTCCCTCCCCTTCCTGGGGGCTGGAACATCCTGAAACTAGAACAAAACAGCTAAAGGCAGAAAAGGAGGCAAATACTTGCTCAGTAAGGAGACAGTCAGGAAGACTAGCAGGAGGCTGACCCGGGAGTAAGACCCACCGGCTTTAGATGGGTGTTTCTTCCTGAGGCCAGGTCACACTGGGAAACCTTCCACCCCTCCACTTCCCCTCCTCCCCAGAACATGGAGCTTCTGTCTGCCACAGCCAGCAGTGGAACCAGCGGTGGCTGAGTAACTGACAAACTGCAGGAGAGCCTCCGAGAAGAAGTGGAGAAGGGAGAAAAAGATAAGGGACAGTTGAACATTCTTTAGATCCATGAGTGTGAGCGCACCCCTCCATGTGCCAGCATTTGACTGGCTGGCAGGTTAGGGAGGCCCAGTCTCTCTTTGATGATAGAGAAAGGACAGAGGTCAGATCCCAATACCGTCTGCCAGGTTTCTTCTAACAGGAGCAAGAGGAGACAATCCCCCCCCTCCCTCTCTAGAGCCCCCTATTTCTGTTAATGCAACCTAAGGTCACATTGGCTTTTCAGTAGCTGCATCATCCTGTTGACTCATTTTGTACTTAATGTTGAATAAAAGCTCTTAAGATATTTTATGTTTCTTATGCCACTGAGCCAAGCTTTCTGCCCATTCCAGCTCCCCTTCCCTTAATCATACCCTATGACAGTTTTCTACTGGGTTGTCCAAATCTGCTAGCCTGGACAAGGTGGAGAGCACAGGCCTGTGGCCAGCACGCGGGACTTCGCTTGAGTCGAGGCTGACATTGTGCCTGGAGTGCCGGCCATTGCCTCACTCTCCCTCCTGCCCAGCCCAGCCCCATCCTTGGGCCCTTGCTGGGGCATCTTGAAGCGAGCCCAGCTACTTCCAGGGCTCAACCTCTTCCTCCTCCCTGCCGTTACCCATCTGGGCCTGAGCACAGGCTCCACTGAGCGGAGGCAGGAGGTGAGACTGGCAACGCTTCTATTTTCACTCTGACATTTTCAGTTCCTGAAAAATCTCACTTGAAGCTCATTCTGATGTTTGCCATCCTTTGAAGGAGAAGAGCCGAGGGTCCCTCCCACCGTGGCTGGATTCTTCCCGAACTTTTCCACTTTACCCCAAACCAGCCCTTCCTTTCCAAACTCTGGGGCAAGACCAGTGGTGGAAAAGTCAAACCAAACCAAACAAAACAGGCCTCAACACCCCTGGAGGTGGGGCAAGGGGTGGGAAGGCCAGAAAGGGCCCCCAGAGGGTTCCTGTAGGCGCTACGTGGAGATCAAATGGGGTTCAGCGTGATCCTCTCTGAGTCTTCTGTTCTCAGGGGTCCTCGGGGTCTGGAGCTGACTGTGGCCGTCTCCCAGTTCTCACCAAGTAAAGGGCTGCTCAGAGGAGGGAGGCCGGAGCAGGCAGACTTTAGCCTTGGAGGCTTTAATTAGGGCGTCGGCATTTTATTGGAAGGTTTAGTGATTTCTACTCCTGGAGACGTTAGAGGCCCAGCAAACTCAATCACTGCTTTATAGTTTAGAAATACAATAGAGATTTTACTGCAGGCTGCGATGTCTTCCTTTAAACAACTGCTCAGCCAGATAAAGCCCAGCAGCCAGTAAAGCATGCTGCAGAGGGGCTAGGCAGGGCTTTCCATGGGAATACAAGACTCTCTGGGAAGCTGCGGCCGCCCCTTCTTACTGGGAGAAACCAGACACCTGGCACCTGGCTAACCTGTTTTGGGCCACACAGGGAATTGGGAATGGGTTTCTGAGAAATTCAAGTCCACACAGCCAGATACACCCGACAGACCTGCAGCTGCCTGCAGATGTCCATTGCACCCCTGTGATGATTTGGGAGGGTCCCCTCCCTTTCAAGAATTTATTTCCATTTAATTCAGTCGTTATTCACTGAGCACCTACTATGTGCCAGGCCTGCAGGAGGGTTGAGATGAATAACACTGCCCTTGTCCCTGGATGGGAACAATGAATGATGCTGTTGGATACAAGCAGTGTGTAAAGCAGGTTGCAAGGGTGGCAGGGTAGAGGAAAGGGGAAGCAATTCTGCAAGGGGAGAATCCTGGAGGGCATCCTGGAGGACAGGACATATGAGCAAGGCCTTGAAGGATTAAAAGGTTTTTAACTGATCTCCTTTTGAAGCTGCAGACTTGCTTCACCTTCCATCTTCTTTATCTTAACTAAGTGTCTCTGCCATTGTCTCAGGATTATCAAGCTAGAACCCGGAGAGGCTCATCATTGACATCCGCCTGTCACCAAGTCCTGTGGATCCTATCACCAAAACATACATCGAGTCTGATCCCTTCTCTTCACTTCCACGGTCACACCCTGGCCCAAGCCACCATCATCTCTTGCCTGGATGCTACAGTATCTTCTCTAGTAGATCCCAGCCTCCTATCACCGTATTTCCCATCATTACCCCAGGTGGTCATCTGGAGGCTGCACCTCTTCCCCCTTCAAGCCATGTGGTTCCAAGGAAGCTGCCTCCATCCTGGCTCCAAAGGTGAGGCCTACGATCCAGGCCAGGCCAGTGATTTCTTCCATTCCTCTGGCCACAGTGATTGGCTCAGGGATGGGCACACGACTGAACTCAGACCAATCAGAGCCAATGAGACTTGATTCCAGGACTCGATTATGATATCAGGGAGGCAGCATCAGCTTTTTCCTGGCTGTGTCTGGACAGGAGTGGATGTGAGATGGGAGCTATGGCAGCCACTTGCCCTCATGCAGCACCATCCTGAGGTTGGGGAGGAAATGGAGCCCCAAGAGTAAAGAGGGACAAGAGATGGAGGGAAAGAAATGGGGTCATGGCAGCATTATTTGAACCTTGATCAAGCCTTACCTGAATCCTTTCCCTATCCCTGAGCTTTCAGCTCCACCTGTCAATAAACTTGGATTGGGTTTCAAAAGAATGATATAGTTCTTAGACTCTCCCCACACTCTCCTGCCCTTCCCAAATGTCCTACATACCATAGACTGTGTGTGTAAAGCCCTTTATTGCCTGCCCATTGCCATAAACATAAAATCCCCCAATTAAAAAAATGGTCCATGAGTCCCAGCACAACCTGAGCCTCTCCTCTTTCTGTCTCATTCACTGTAATCCACCGTGCTGGTTCCTCTTAGTTTTTCAAATATGCCAGATGTTGTCCAGCACAGAGTCTTCTCATACAGTATTACCTGTGTCCTCACCCTCCATCAGGTGGGTTCCTGCTCATCCTCTAGATTCCATCTCAAAGAGGCCTCTTCCCAATGCAGTTAGTCCTCACCCCCACCCCACTTTTATTCTTCATGGCACCTGTAACAATTCCCAGTCCTGTGTGTACTCTTGCGTGTGTGTGAATGTTGCCCCTTCCACTGGAGTGTATGGTCCCTGAGGTCTGAGCCAGGCTGGTCTTGTTCACCTCTATCACTTATGCCTGGAAGAGTTCCTGGCACATTATAGAGGCTCAATAGGTTTTTGTTTCTGAGACAGAGTCTCACTTGGAATGCAGTGGCACAATCTTGGCTCACTGCAACCTCCTTCTCTTGGGTTCAAGTGATCCCCCTCAGCCTCCCTAGTAGCTGGGGCTACAGGTAGGTACCCTCACTCCCAGCTAGTTTTTATAGTTTTAGTAGAGACGGGGTTTTACTATGTTGGCCAGGCTGGTCTCTATCTCCTGACCTCAAGTGATCTTTCTGCCTCAGCCTCCCAAAGTGCTGGGATTACAGGTGTGAGTCACTGCACCCGGCCGGTATTTTTTTGATGGAAGGAGTGAAGAATATGTGAGGGTTAGGTTGGTTTGGGCAATTCTGCATGAAATTATATCAGGAACAGAAATTCAGGGCCTGAACAGACAGTGCGCAGGAGAGGAAGCATAAGAACCCTGGAACAGAGGCTTGATTGGGAAAGGTGGATGAGAGCCAGGCCACAGGGGCCTTGAAGTCTGGCTGAGATGTTTGATATTCAATCTGTAAGCCAACAATTTTCAAAGTGTAGTCTTGGGAACACCAAACCTGTAAGCTACTCTGCCAAAGGAAAATATCAAGTGGATTAGGGGTTAAACAAACTTGAAAACAGACAGGTCCTGTAAACTCCTTTAACGGAGGAAGAGTGCATGTGATCATCCCAAGGTTCTGACAAGTCCTGCACTGGTGGACTCAGGTTAACTAAGCACTTACCAAATGCAAGTGACCACAAAACCCCCTTTATCCGCCTCACAACAGCCACAACTGTAAGATGGATATTTCCATATTTATGAAGTAGGGTAGTCGTGCAATTGATATGCACATGTAATGTACAGTTTCTTTAAACTCCCTGAAAGCTGGTTGTTTAATCCAAAGACCTTCTTGCAATTGATGGTGACTTAGAATCGAGGCCATATGATCACATCTTGCAGAAGTGATGATCTATGGAAATTGCTTTTGAGGAAGAGAGCGACGTATGGTAACTTGTGTTTTGGGGTGGCCATTCCTGCAGCAGTGTGAATGGAGTGGGGGATGCCGAGCAGGCTGGGCTGGGAAGCCTGAAGATCCCACTGATGGGTCTGTGGAGTGAAGCACAACTTTGTGCCTGCAAAGAGGAGAATTTAATTAGGACACTGGGGTATTGTTGAAAGATTGGATCAATGTTTTGCCCTAGGAGGCCTCATGTCTTCTAGTGTAAAAAGACAATCTAAAAGATACTTATTCCTTTTCATACAGCTGTCCAGAGATGCCTGTCGAGGGTGTCTGGGGGCCGACGCTGTGCACAGAGCCTAGGGCGGGATGACTTTTGGCTCCTCTCTCTTCCCTCCAGCACACTGCTAAGCCAGGAAAACTATCGGCGCTGCCTTCAAAACACATCCAGGATCTGACCAACTCTCACCACCTCCACTGCTACCACCCCAGTGCAAGGCCCCATCTCTCTTCCCCTCAGTGATGTCAAGGGCCTTCTAACTGGTCTCCGCACACTCCCCTTGCCCCCTGCAGTCTATTCTCAATGCCACAGCCCAAGGGACCTTTTAAAAATGTTCACAATAGCAAAGACTTGGAACCAATCCAAATGCCCATCAGTGATAGACTGGATAAAGAAAATGCAGCACATATACACCATGGAATACTATGCAGCCATAAAAAAAAGATGAGTTCATGTCCTTTGCAGGGAGCTGGATGAAACTGGAAACCATCATTCTCAGCAAACTGACCCAAGAACAGAAAACCAAACACTGCATGTTCTCACTCATAAGTGGGTATTGAATAATGAGAACACACAGACACAGGGAGGGGAACATCACACACTGGGGCCTAGGGTATGGGGGGCTAGGGGAGGAATAGCAGGGGGTGGCGGAATTGGGGAGGGATAGCGTTAGGAGAAATACCTAATGTGGATGACAGGGAGATGGATGCAGCAAACCACTACCATGACACGCGCATACCTATGTAACAAACCTGCACGATCTGCACATGTACCCCAGAACTTAAAGTATAATACACAAATTTAAAAAAATGTACATCCAGTGATGCAAATCCTGTGATGATCCTGCATTGCACTCAGCTTTTGAAAAGCCAGTGTCCTTGCCATGGCCTAGCAGGCCCTATACCATCTGGCCTCGTCCCCTGTGGCCCAACCCCTGGCTCGCTGGTCCTTGCTGTTCCAACGCATTGCCTTGGGGTCTTTGCATTTGCTCTTCCCTCGGCAGGGTGCCCACTCCCCAGGGCCAACTGTCTCACCATTTGAGCTCTTGCCCAAATGCTGCTTCTTATGGTTCTTTTCCTGAGCACATACTAAAATTGCAACCCCTCCCACCACTCTGTGACCCTTTTCCTGGATCACTTGGCACCTCCGAACATATGACATTCCAAGGTAGGCAGAGTTCAAGATGCCCATAGACCCCAGCCCCCTGGTGTACATGCACCTTCTCTCAGTAACACAATCATGCATCTAGACGCTGCTCTGAAGGGGTTTGGCTGATATAATTAAGGTCCCAAATCATTAGTTGACTTTATAAAAAGGGAGGCTATCCTCCAGGAGCCTAGCCCAATTAGATAAGCTCTCAGAAGGGACTGGGCATCCAGCGAGAGAGATTCAAAGCTGGATGTGGGCTTTGAAGATGGATGGAGGGAGTTGCCTGGCAAGGACCCAAGAGCAACCTCTAGCAGTTAAGAGCAGCCCCCGCCAACAGCCAGTGAGGAACTTGGATCTGCCAGCAACCACTTGAACTTGAAAGAGAACCCTGAACTCCAGAGAGCAATGCAACCCGGCCAACACCTTGACCTCAGCCACACGAGGTTCTAGCAGAGGGCCCTGCGAAGCTATGTGTGGACTCCTGGCTCATGGAGATGGTGAGATGATTAGTGGGCCTTATCTGAAGCTGCAAAGTATGTGGCAATTTCTTACCGTAGCAAGAGAAAATGAATGCAATTAGCAACCTCTTCCTTTTGCTGATTGCTCTCTCCTCCTGCTGGAATGTAAGCTCCAGGCGGGCGGGGATTTTTGTTTTGTCCACGGCTACATCCTCAGCACCTAGAACAGTGCCTGACTTACGGTGGGCGCTCCATACATACCAGTTGAATGAATGAATAGGAGTAGGCCCTAGGCATCAATCAGCACAGCCCTGCCCTCCAGGAGCTGCCAGTCCATCAGGGGAGATCGGCTCCACCTGTAAAGAACAAGGTGGGAAATGCTAATGGCAGCGGGAGGCGCAGAGTTCAGTTGTCTGCTGTAAATCCAATCTGGCTGCCCACGGGAAGATCTGTGTTTTCACAGCCCCAACAAAGCACTCTGCTCCGAGAGGAGCATCAGTGAGATATTAGTGCAACCCCCAACCACCCCACCCCCTCAGGTAATTAAGGCCAGCCTGGCTTCACCCGCCACTGCACTCACCCAGAGGTTGCCTGGGGAAGGCTGGTCACCCCATGCTTGCCCTGTGCTGAGGAGGAAGCCTCTCAAACACTACCTGTCAAAGTAATTAACCTATTAAAATGAAAGCAATAAATCCTGGTGCCAAGTCGAGCCACAGGCAAGGGGGCCTCTGTTGTGTTTCTTTCATTTAGATTTCAAAGCCATGTCACTGTTGCTTCATAGCCACTATGGTAATCAGTGTGTGCACTGTCTGATGCCTGGGGACCAGCCACTGTGTGGAGGTCTATGATGAGGCAGCTGCTCCCCAAACCCAGCAGCCAGATTTGGGACTAGCTGACGTTGCCCTTTGGATATGGTGGGTCAGGGTTTGGGGGAAGTATAGGGAGGACATTCTGGACTCTTCCCCTGAAACTGTTATACTTCCCCCAAGCTCCCATCCCCTCTGTCCCAGGTAGGCTCGGATAGGAGCTAGAAGCCCAGAATCTTAGAATTTTAGAGCAGGAAGGGGTTGTAGAGGCCCTTCATGTTACAGCTGGCACACTGAGACACAGAGAGGGTGAGAGATTTGCCTGAGGTCACACAGCAAGCTGAAGGCAGAGCCGGGACTGGAATCTAGGCACTTCCCACTGTGACCACTTGTCTCTCTGCTTCCTTGAGGGTATCAGGGTCAACTTCACTCCACAGAGGGGAGCACAATCTTTATTTCTAGCTCTCTAAGAATTTGTTTACAATCTCTGAGACCAGGTCTAGGAATCAAGGTTGCACCGAGAAACCAAATCTGTAGCAGGAGCTTAGAGATCACCAGCTCCATGGGCTCCAATTTACAGATGAGAAAACTGAGGCCCAGTGAGGATCAGTGCTGGCCCTAGACCCCTGGTCAACCCGTGGTGAGAAGCCGGGATCGCCAGCTCCTGGCCAGTGCTTCCTCTCCCACTCCCTCCCCATCTCGTCTCTTCCTAGCAGGAAGGAAGTGGCCATTGAATCAGGAATCTTGAAGGATGCATAGTCGGACTGACGGGGAGGGAATCCCAGGTGGAGGGGACAGCTTGAATCAGCATCTGGTGGGATCCACAATAGTGTGTGCAGGAAGCAGAGAGAGGCTCGGGCTGGGGGCGCTCAGGGTGCAGGAAGCAGCTGCAAGTGTGACCCAGTGAGGGGGCCTGGCAGGTGCACGGACATACATGCTGGAGTGAACGGAGGAAGAAGTCACGTTGCTAAACGCTGGTGTTTGCTCCTGGGCTGGCAGAAAAAGTTCCCGTGGAATGGAGGTCTTGGTGGCGTGGGGTGGGGTGCGGGTGGGGGTGGGGGAGGCCATAGCCTTAGCCCTGCCCCAGGATCCCCTTCCCTTACCTGTCCCTGGGTGCAGACACTGGTACAGAGAGACAGGCGGTCACAGTGGGACATGCCTAGATTCCAGTCCCGGCTCTGCCTTCAGCTTGCTGTGTGACCTCAGGCAAATCTCTCACCCTCTCTGTGTCTCAGAGTGCCAGCTGTTGTGGGAGAAGACATGGGAGGCTTCTCTGGCCTCCTCTTTCTACCTTCTACTACCCCGAGGTCATATTTTTCTCACCTTTCCTGGTGACTACATGCCTGACCTCAAGTTTGCATTCAGAATGTTTTCTTTTCTGTTCTTTTCTGGAATTACTCATGATAGCCCTGTGTCATCAGCAGGGAAGATGTCACTATTTCCATTTTAAAGATGAGGCAACTGAGGTCCGGGGTCTTATACGTCCTTGGAATGTACTGAGCTCCTCGGAACTGACGCAGTGATAATAGATGACTAATCTGTCAGGCACACCTCTTGTCGTCCCAGCGCCTCAGCAGGCTGAGGCAGGAGGTGGTTTGAGCCCAGTTTGAAGCTGCAGTGAGCTGCGATTGCACCGCTGCACTCTAGCAGTTTGGGCAACAGTCAGCCAGACCCCCGTCTCTCTAAAAAACAGATGAATAGGCCAGGCATGGAGGCTCATACCTGTAATCCCAGTACTTTGGGAGGACGAGGTGGGCAGATCACGAGGCCAGGAGTTTGAGACCAGCTTGGCCAATATGGTGAAACCCTGTCTCTACTAAAAATACAAAAATTAGCTGGGCATGGTGGTGGGTGCCTGTAGTCCCAGCTACTCAGGAGGCTGAGGGCGGAGAATTGCTTAAACCTGGGAGGCAGAGGTTGCAGTGAGCCGAGATCGCACCACTGCACTTCAGTCTGGGCGACAAAAGGAGACTCCTTCTCAAAAAATAAACAAATAAAACATGAATAGCCCTTGATTCTCGTCCTGGCTTCCCCACTTGCCAGCTGCTTTTAGAATGACTAATCTCTCTGGGCCTCAGTTTCCTCATCTTTAGAATGGGGATGCTAGTATCTTTATTTCATAGGGTTGTGTGAGAATCAAATGAACTAATATGAGTACACATTTGAGCCACACGGCTATGTTCAGTGTCCTCATCACCTTCGTGACTGAAAGTGATCCCAGAGCAGAGCCCTGTCAGGTGACGGAAGCCCAGCCAAGCCACGGGAGGCTACCCCGCCTCCCCCATCTCCCTGGGCCCAATTGAATCTGAAAACAATGAACCGGGTCCTAGTAAGTGTTTTCAGTTCTGATAATCAGAGAAGAGTTTGAAAAAAAAAAAAGGAGAAAAGAGAGTGAGATCAAATTGTTTTCTTCAGGGAGAAATAAATCTCATTTGGAGGTGAGCTCTGTGGTGGGGAGCTGGTGGTACCGGGCGTAACACAGGATCTGTCCATCTCGGTGAGGCTCAGGAATTGCTGCTGGCATTTCTAGCAAGAAGCTGCCACGGGCCCCACTTCCTATAATATCCTAATTAACGGGCTGTTATTCATACAGAAGACACCGTTGGCAAGTGACACAGGCTGGGGGCTGACAGTGGCCTGGGCCTGGGGAGCAGAGGTTGGGAGCCAGGAAGGGGCTCCCCTACTGAGTATCTCTCTGCCCACTGCTCACTGTCCGGCCACCAGGCCTGAGCTGTGGAGCCGGGAGGGTCAGGTCCCCAAGGGGCTCTCCTCCGGTTCCCAGTTTAGGGGTGGTAGCTCCAGAGCAGGGCATTCGTAAGGCAGGAGGTGGGTGGGGATTAGGGAGAAGGCCTCCCTGGAGCCTGGCTGGGTGGAGAGCTGGAGATCACGGTGGATGGGCAGCTAAGAAGGAGATTGAGGGAGTGGGAGAGGGACAGATGGGAACAAAGAAGGAAGGAGGGGTCGCAGGGAGGAAGGGACAGCTGCTGAGCACGGCTGGGTGCCAGGCCAGCGCGCTCTAAGTCCTCGGTCTTATTTGCCCAGCAGGTCAGTCTTCAGAGGCAGCTACTGAGATGACCCCTTCCCCTGAACCTCACTTTCCCCACGTGTGGAGTGAGGGGTCAAGAGAAGTGAGCGAGTGAAGGAAGAGAGAGCAGAAAGGGGATGGGGATGGGGGGTGGGCAGAGGGGCCCCCAGAGAGAAGGGCTGCGCTGCTAACAAGCTGTTTCCGCAGCAGCCAAGCGCTGTCCTCCAGGGAGAGGGCTTCGAGCAGGAGGGACTTCCAGGGAGGCGAGGGAGTTCTGCACCCGCCATCCCAGTCAGGAAGTGGGGGAGGGAGGTGCTGAGTCCCCAAGTGGCAATTTTGGCAGAATGTTCCAGATGTTCCTCGGGGAGAGCAGAGTCCTTGGGATGTTGGAGCAGCTGTTGGCGAGAGCTGGGCTTCAGGCTGGGGGGTGGGGTGGGGCACACCTCTCCCATCTGGGAAGGCACTTGGGGGCTGCGCCAAGAGGACCATCTGGTTACAGGGACCAGTGCCTGTGTGTGTGTGCATGTGTGTGTGTGTGTGTGTGTGTATGTATGTACGTGTGTATGTATGTGTGTGCATGTATGTACATGTGCATGTGGATGTGTGTATGCATGTATGTGTGTGCACGTGTGTGTTATGTATGTGTGTGTGCATCTGAGCGCGTGTATATATGTGTATGTATGTATGTGTGTATGTGTGTATTTGAGTGTGTATATGTGTATATGTATGTGTGTGTATGTGTGTAGGTATATGTGTGTATGTGAGTGTGTGTGTATGTGAGTATGTATGTATGTATGTGTGTGCATGTGTGTACGTATATGTGCGTATGCATGTGTATGTGAATGTATGCATATGTGTGTGTATGTGAATGTGTGCATATGTGTATGTATGTGTGTATGTGAGTGTGTTTATGTGTGTGTATGTGTATATGTGAGTGTGTGCATACATGTATGTATATGTGCGTGTTCATGTTTTACAAACCCAGGAGTAGATTTGCTACCCCATTGGCTGCTAGTTAATTTCCAGAACAAAAGTGAAGGAAGAGATGGCAGAGGGCTCTTGCAGGAGAAAGCGGGGGTCAAGAGCACCCAGCGGTGTCCCTCCTGCACCCCTGTGGAAACACGGGAAGGATTATTGTGAGCAATTCCTCCCCAGGTTCAGGCCTGGGGTTTGAGGTTGGTGCTCCACAGTGTGGCCAAGGGTTGTAGGAGAGTCTAGGGTATGGTCTTGGCTTTCTTGGGCCTCAGTTTTCTCATCTACAAATAGCACTTGTAGTCTCTGCTTTCTTGGCTTCAAAGACAGGCAGTGAGGACCCCAGGGAGTGAAGGCTGGAGGCAGGATGAGCTACACAATTTGCAGGGTCCCTTGCAAACTGAAAATTGGAGACTCTTTGTAAGAAATAAATTAAGAATTTTAAGATAGCAACAGCAGGGCGTTAAACAAAACATAGGCCCTGCGCAACTGCCTGGCTGTATGTCTGTGAAGCTGGCTTTGGCGGGAAAGGGGTGTGGAGGGCACGAGGCCCCTGTGCCCGTCTGATGCCTTGGCTCAGAGCCAATTCCACATGGGCTCATGGCAGGCCCCAGGGAGGCATGATAACTTTTAGTGGTGGATTCTGGGTGGGGCAGGTGGGTGGAAGGAACTGAGTCATTTGGGGGATCAGGGCTTGGAAATGCTGAAAAAGGAGGAGATGGTGCTGGTGTCAGCACAAACCCTTAGTACTTACGGGTTTCTGGAGAGACTCCCCACTTTGTCTGCCCTAGTCCTGGCCCTGAGCCAGGCTCAGGGCCAAGGTCTCTCTAGCTGGCCTGGGCTCCTGGGTCTAGGGTGGTGGAGCCCAGGCAGGTGGGTGATTCGGAACATCTGCTAAAATACCATGTGAACCAACCAGCTTCAAGACTGAGTCTTGCTCCCAAGAAACAACTCACTATCTGGTCATACTTAGGGTCTCTTGATCAGTCGGAGAGTATCCTGGGGGAGGAAGAGGCCTTCCCAACACCCTCTGACTAGCCCTCAAAGGTGGAGCATATACTCTAGAGGCCCCAGTGGCAGCCTGCACCATGGGATCTGGGGCTCAGCGCACTTGAGGTTGTCTGCTCCATGTGCGGATGCCTGCTCCATGTGCGGATGCCTGCCCCATGCATGGATGCCTGCCACATGTGCAGATGGCTGCCCCATGAAAGGATGCTTGCCCCATGAGAGGATGCCTGCCCCATGAGAGGATGTCTGCCCCATGTGAGGATGACTGCCCCATGAGAGGCTCATGCTGGGCTCTGGGAGAGGCTGGGCTGGGTGTGGCCTGCATGTCCTCAGGGCTTAAAGAACTTGTAGGCGGGGTATGAAGGGCTGAGCCAACCCTGATTTATCAATAAGGCCTTCCGAGTGAGAGACCTTGCAGCTAGGACTCAGTCAAGCCATGCCTGGATTCTTGAACCACAGAAATAGTGAGATGGTAAATGCATATTGTTTTAAGCCTCTATGTTTTGATGAATACATCCCATAATAGTAATGGCACTAGGAATCATTAATTCATTAATTCATTCATTCTTTCATGACCTCAGCCATTACTCAACCACTCATTCACTTATTCATGGAACCAACAAATATCCATTAAGTGCCCGTCATGTGTCAGGTTCCAGTACCATGTTAGCATGAGTGTTTGTCATGTGAATGTACACTACAGTTTACAAAGGACTGCCTTGTGGGTTAATTATCTTACGCCTCAGCAGAACGGGGTCCTAGAGCTCCTCAAGCACAGCCCTCTAACCAAAGCCTGCTTGCTGTTTCTCCTCCCTATAGCAGCTGAGGATGGTGGGGAGCCCAGCTTGCATCCTCCCGCCTGCCTTTGCTCATTTGGTCCCAAACAGGAACAGTCATTTCAAGCCCAGCATAATCTTGAAGGCAACAGCCTCAAGTCACCAAAAACTCAAGGGTAAGAATCAGAACCTTCTGGGCCACTGGACAGAAGAGGCATCTGTAGCCCTAATATGGTTTGGCTGTGTCCCCACCCAAATCTCATCTTGAATTTCCACGTGTTGTTGAGGGACCTGGTCGGAGGTGATGGAATCATGGGGGCAGGTCTTTCCCCTGCTGTTCTCGTGATAGTGAGTAAGTCTCACGAGATATGATGGTTTTATAAAGGGGAGTTTCCCTGCACAAGCTCATTTCTCTCGTCTGCTGCCATGTGAGACATGCCATTCACCTTTTGCCATGAGTATGCAGGCTCCCCAGCCACGTGAAACTGTAAGTCCAATAAACCTCTTTCTTTTGTAAATTACTCAGGTGTGTCTTTTTCAGCAGCGTGAAAACAGACTAACACAAGTCCCTCCTGAGTTCAGGTAAATAACTTCCCTGGGAGCTACACTCATTCCTGGGATCCTGGATCTTGAGGGGTGTTGTGGGGTCTTGCCACCTGCCTGAAGCCCCTTGTCTGTGCAGAAGAGGGTACTGGTCTGACCCAGCTCCATTCCTGACATGGGTACCCACAGGGACGCAAGCCAGAAAGAGGAGGTTCAGGCTAAGATGCTGAGTCAGCGTGCTTTAGGCAGCAAGTAATAGAAGAATCAACCACTACAGGCCCCAACTGTAAAGAAAATGTGTTATCTCATGGGACAAGATGTTCCAGAGGCAGCACTGCTTAATTCCATGACTCAGCAACATTCCCCAAGGGCACAGTTTCTGTTTTCCCTTTTCTCTCTCTGCCGTCCTTAAGGTGAGCTGTTTCCTCGTGGTCATGAGGTGGCTGCCACTGCTCCAAGTATCACAGTCTCACAGCCACAGCCAGAGGCGAAAACAACTTGCTTCTTGTGACTCATTTCTTTTTAAGAGCAAAGAAACCTTTCCTAGAAGTCCCCCAGCAGACATTTTCTTTCGTTTTGCTGGCCAACATCGTACCACCTGCACTCTGTCCCCCAACAAAACGTAGTCATTGGAGTTACTGGGATTGGCTTACACCAATCATGATTCATTCTTTGGGGCTGGGAGGGGCTCCACCTTTCCTGACCTCTGAACAGCACTGGGTGCTGCCCCATTCTGCCTTCTCTGCCCCTCCCCTTTCCACTCCAGTCCTCAGCCCTCAGGAAAGTACGCCCTACGCCTGGCACCTCTGCTCTGGGCAGCCAAGGACAGGCAAGGATCAGAGTCTCTGAGACAGAGGGCTCAGTGTGGGTCAGAGCCCTGGGCTGACGCAGGACATTGGCATTGTTAGGCTCCCAAACCCTTGGGTGGCTGATCTCAGAGCTCCCCTGCCTGCCTGTCACAGAAGAATGGCTGACACTCACATCACACTTACCAGGCTCTGTCCTCAACTCTTTATGTAAGTTACTTACTCCTTACAGCAACTGTAGAAGTAGTTCTGTGATCATCCTCATTTATCAGAGGAGGGAATGGAGACAGAGAGCTAGACCATGCAGCTGGAACTTAGTGGAGCTGGATGTGAACCCAGGAAGTCTGGCTTCAGAATTTTCCCTGAACTGCAGCTGCATGGCCCCCGAGTCCTGCTCCATTCCCTTCATGCAGGTCACTGACTCACAGCCTTTCTGGGCAGCAAGGAGGACAGAGTCGGGGAGGGGTGGTGCCCTGGAGGGACCTGGGCTGCCTACCTCCCGCAGCCTGTGGGAGAGTCACAGGGCTTCGCTGAGCCTCTGTTTTTCATGTTTGAAAGGTGAATCCTAATGATTCCTGGATCATATCAAAGGGGTGTGGTCAAAATGAGAGATTATGAGCCCTATTAGTTAATAGAGGACGGGAGGATGGCAGAAGGGTGACAGATAGGTAGACGAGGGGGACAGTGGGTGCAGCTGCCTCTGCCTGCACCCTCTTGCCTAGTCATGCCCATGGCTTACTCCTCCATTTCCTACAGAGCTTTGCTCAGCAAGGTCCTTCCTGACCACTGATAGAAAACAGAGCGCCAGCCCTGGCACTTCCTCTCCCCTTACCTGCTCCATCAATGAAGGGACCCCATCAACATCAGCCTATTCGCTGCCTCGTTAAGGTGCACACCGCCCGTCTCCTGCATTGGAATGTAAGCTCCACTATTTTGTTTACTACTGAATCTCTAGTGCCTAAAAAGTTATTCAGCACATAGTAGGTACTCAATTAGGGAAATGAGTGAACTGATGAATGAATGAGTAGAGGGGAGGATGGAATGAATGACCCAGGCTGGGATTTGAATGCTAGTCTTGCTGAGGGAAGCAGGGAGGTCAAGTCCAAGGATTCTTCCCAGTCCCACAGCTGCTGTCCCTGGCAAATCAGCAGCCATTCCGTATTCAGTGTATACTACTGGGTGTAGGCAAGGAGCTCCAGGCTTAACTTCTCTTGCCCAACTCCTCTCTTGGCCCCCTACCCTTCCAAGACACAGAGCCTTGCCCTGTAGCTCGAACCTATCCCACCCTGGCCTCTCCTCATAGATGGAATTTTAAACTTCAGGAGCACTGGGTCTGGAGTCAGACAGACGCGGGTTTGGATCCCACTGCTGTGGCCTCCTTGCTGTGTGACTTTGATGAAAGTGGCTTGGTTGTCTGAGCCTTTGGTTCCTCTTTTGCAAAATGGGTCCAATCACAAGTCTGACTTGCCAGCATTGTGGGGACTAAGCTTGGTGACAGACACAGAACATGTATTGTGACTTGTGAGAAGGGCTTAATAAAAAAATGGAAATCAACCAGACAGACAATTACTGGGTGCTTGCCCTCAGGTGGACATGGTACTAAGCGCGTAATGTGTGCCTCATTCTTCACCCACCCCATGGGGTAGACAGAGCAGTGTTCCCATTTTAAAGATGAGAAAATGGAGGCACTAAGATGGCGAGTTATTCGCCCAAAAGCACAGCACGTCAATGGCAGAGCTGGGACTAACAAACATTTAAAACAAAACACAATGGTGGCTCCTGAGAATGGACATGAGAAGATGAGACAGTGAGCGGCTCTCTGGCCTGGGGGATGGGAGTCCTGCCGCAGCCCTAACTTGCTTGGTGACCTGGCTACTCCCACAGGCGGTGCTGAGAAAACCCAGAGGACAAACGGGCTCTCACTGAGGGTGTCTGGAGAGTAGGGCCTTGAAGCAAGAGAAGAAGTTCTGCTTTATTCCGTTTTTAGAACCTTTCTTTGGTTGGGGGGAGGAAGAAGTGTCTGGTTATGAAATCAACACATGCTCATTTTAGAAAACATGGAGATGACTTAAAAGTATAAGGAAATAAATAAAAGTGATCTGAAATTTCCTTACCCTGAATAGTCACTGTTAACATGTTCATGCAGTTAATTTATTTGCTCAAGAAATGTTTATTGAGTGCCTCCCCCCAGTCAGACCTGTGTGTGCCAGACAGTGGGGACAGTGTGAGCACCAGGAGGACTCAGTCCTTGCCCTCTTGGATTAGATCCTGCACAGCAAAACAGACTTGGGGCAGCGCATGGGTGTGGCATCCAGACGGAGGAGCCACGTGCTGGAGGGCTGGACGCAGACACGCAGAGCCAGGACCTGACGGGATCAGAATGTGTATTCTGTATTCTCACTCACTAGAAGCTGTGAGTGTTTTTAATTGGGAAAATTTCACAATGTGTTCTGTGAGTGGCAGGGTCCCCAGGTGGAAGGCAGGAGCAGAGGCAGGACAGCTGCTGCACCCGGGGCCGGGCCCTGGGACACAGGCGATTCCCCTCCTGGAACCCTCTGACCTAGTTTCTTATTCCTCCTGGGTGTTCATGTCCATCAGAGCCTGGACTCAGGCCTCACTCCACCCTCCGTGGCCCAAATCCTGGGGTAGTGTGAGTCATCACAGGGAAAGGCCTGAAGGGCAGCTTTCAAAGCCACCCAGATCTCCTGCCCCACTTAGCTCAGATGGGGCAGAGGCTCTAAGGCTGTGGAGCAAGGCAGGGCTGTGGGCACGGCCAAGGTTAGGGGCCAGGCCTTTTATTACCTATGTTTTCTTTCTGCTTCTCTCTGGGCTCATCCTAAGCCATCAGGCATGGCCCCATCCCTCCCACCACCTCCTCTACATAGTCAAGCTTGCTGGAAGAGTGCTGTCTTTGCCAATGGCCATGCCTGATGCCACTTGGTGCTGGTGATCTTGAAGGATCTGAGAGAACAATGCCTCTGCCCTCACTTTCTTCACGAGTCATGCTTGCTGGCCTCTTAGGCCTGCCCCAGTCTGGTCTAAAAGTCCTCCATGCCCCTTGGCATGGAGGAGTCACTTTGGCTGACTCCTTGTCACAGCTGGGGCATGGTCCAGGCCAGGATGGGTGATCCTCAGCACCTAGCACTCCCTCCCCGACAGGTGAGCTCTTCCAGCCACGGAGAGGGAGGACGGAGTCCTCTTTCTTACTAACTGGGTCAGGAGGGGGTGCCAGCTCCACTCCGCATGGTGCATATACACATACCACCACATGCACATATGTTAGCACCTAGGCCACACGTGTGCACACCCACTATGTGTACAAGCATCTACCAGAATGTATGCTGTGTGGAGGCAGGGACTTTGTTTCATTCACTGAACGCTAGCACAGTGGTGGGTGCATAGAAGGTGTTAATTAAACATTTGTCAAGTGATAGCTAAATGAATGATTAAATGAATGAAAATACTTATGCATGTCAGTGGATATGCAGGGGACACCACAGCATCTATTGATAGACATACATTAGCCTCACACACATACGTGGGTGCACCACACACAAACATGCCCAAAGACACGTGCACAGGTGTGTGCCAGTCACACTGGTTGATGTGCACGTCTGTGCATGCATGTTTATTTGAATACGCGAGTTTGTGGACACACACCAGTGCATGCAGGGAGACTCACATGTGCATAGCCATACCCCTCGTGCAGGTATGCACACACAAACCTGAATCTGCATTTATAAAACTGAAGAAAATTTAACAAAATTGAGCAAGTCCCTTGTTCAGAATTCTGTGCGAAGTGCTGGGTAGGGTTCAAGGGTGGATAATTGAAGGTGGACTGAATTGGGCTCTGTCCCCAAGATGTTTATAATCTGTGGAGGATGACAGATATTAATTTAAACAAACACTACAAAGGGGTGAAGGAAACTGTGTGTATGGGTGTATCTGTGTGTGCACACGAGTGCAAGAAATCCTGGAACCATTAGAATGGAGTCTTGGGTTCCCAGGGGTGTCTCCAGGTGGCTTTTCTAAATCGTGATTCTAGGGTGATCTAGGGACACTGAGTGACTTGAGCAGAGACCCATGAGCAGAGGTGGATGTTAGAATGGTGATCATTAAAAAATCTGGAGACAACACACATTGGAGAGGATGTGGAGATATAGAAACGCTTTTACACTGTTGGTGGGAGTGTAAATTAGTTCAACCATTGTGGAATACAGTGTGGCGATTCCTCAAGGACCTAGAAATAGAAATACCATTTAACCCAGCAATCCCATTACTGGGTATATACCCAAAGGATTATAAATCATTCTGTTATAAAGAGACATGCACACATATGTTAACTGCAGCACTATTTACAATAGCAAAGACCTGGAACCAACCCAAATGCCCATCAATGATAGACTGGACAAAGAAAATGCAGCACATATACACTATGGAATACTATGCAGCCATAAAAAGTGACAAATTTGTGTCTTTTGTAGGGACATGGATGACTCTGGAAACCATCATTCTCAGCAAATTGATACAAGAACAGAAAACCAAACACCACATGTTCTCACTCATAGGTGGGTGTTGAACAATGAGAACACATGGGCACAGGGAGGGGAACATCACACACTGGGGTCTGTTGGGGGTGTGGGACTAGGGGAGGGACAGCAGGAAGTGGGGAGGTTGGGGAGGGATAACACTGGGAGAAACGCCTGATGTAGGTAATGAGGGATGAAGACAGCAAACCACCATGGCATGTGTGTACCTACGTAACAATCCTGCAAGATCTGCACATGTACCCCAGAACTTAAAGTGCAATTAAAAAATGCATCCGCAGCATATGTTTCTCTGCCTGCACACACACACACATGCACACAGAGCACATGCATGCCCATAGCACAGGGATACACATGACCACAGGTGCACAGAACACCCCTGCAGCTGCTCACACAGGCGGCCAAGCACATGTACCCCATGGGTTCTGACAAGGCCTGCAGGTGTCTCCGGCTCCTGAGTCATGGGAAAGCACCTTGAAAGAACCCTGTAAGAGAGTGGAGCTTGGGGCTCCTCTAAGGAGTCTATTACACAGCCCAGCTCATTCATCTTGGGTGTGGGTAACTGGATGTGGGCTGCATTTTGGGGGTAGGAATGGGTTTGAAATGTAGCTGAGTCTCAGAAATGTCCTGAATCTGGTAGCCCCAAAGGAGAGTGTGTGCTCCAGGTACTAGCTCCTGTTCTTTTAACCACATCAGGCTCTTCAGCAGGACTGGAGAAGTCTGGCATTAGGGAGAACCTGAGGAGAGAGTGAGGGATTGACTACAGTTATGAGGGGAACACCCATGAGTGCTAGAGCTGACCAAGCAAGTCAAAGACCTGTGACATAGGAGGAAACTGAGGCCCAGAGAAGGGGAAGGGCTTTCCCAGGGTCACAGAGAGAGCCATCAGTGAATGTGAGACTGGAGCCCAGGTTCCTGGGGCACTTGCTGTGTATAGCCATGGGATGCCTCAGGTGGAGGCAGAAGGGTCAAATTCTCCTTTATTTTATCTGAGCCCCCAGACACCAGCTGTGTGACCTTGGACAGATCACCTCCCCTCTCTGATCTTCAATTTTCTCTTCTTTACAAGTGGGGATAAATGGAGGTCCTCACGTGATCATTATGAAGATTGGTAAGATTGCATAGACAGGTAGTAGATTGTGGTGGCTGAGACCGCGACTCTCCAGCTAGACTGCTTGGGTTAAACTCTGACTCGAGTGGGGTCCATGGTCCTCTTTAGACCTTTCTTCCTTCCCAACACAAAAATCAAGGCCCCACCCCTAGATCTGCTCATGTGGAGATGGCTCCTGACTCGACTTGGCCTGTCTCAGCTCCTTTGAGCTGTAGCATTTTGTGCAAAAGCAGAGAGATGGACCACTGACCTCTGAAGTTCCTCATCAGCTCGTGGGACTCACCCCTGGGGATATCTCAGACCAAGATTTTTGCCATATGAGCCAAGGTGGGAGGGAAAGATACTGAAGCTAGAATCAAGGGCTTTGCTTCAATACTGCAGGAACTTCCTAGCTGTGTGACCTTCAGTGTATCGTTCAACCTTTCTGTGCCTCAGTTTCCTCATCTGTAAAATTGGGATCACATTCTCTATCTCATGGTCTGGCCTGTAGATTAAATGACCTAATGCCCGGAAAACCCTTAACTGCATCAGACATGTAGCCAGTGTCCACTCAAAAGATGGTAGCAATGATGATTTTGGTTAGAACAGTCTGTATGGCCTGTACCCTGTATGGACAGGCCTTGCATGACGCAGGTGCTTGCAGGCAGCAGCAGGGCACTTGGCTCTTTTTGACTCTGAGGCATGAATTTGGGAAGCGTGGTGTGTGTCTGAGCGTGGGTACGTAGCTGATAAATACCCAACGTGGAATGCAACTTTGCCTGAATCAGGCGAATGAACCTGCCAGTGCATCAACTTGAGAAACGAGTTTCGATTTCCAGCTGCCTGTGATGTATGGGCCCGCTTAGGAGCTGTGGGCTGGAAGCTCTGAAGCCTAGTGCTCTGGGCCACATGGCTGCCTGGCTCAGCAGGGCCCAGCCCCTCACCCCACTGCTCTGGAAGACTTGATTGGAGCCGAATCTGGGCATTTCCTTGTGATGGCTGCTGCATCAGGAGACCCTGTAGGAGCTGTGAGAGTGGGTGGCAGGGCTGAGGGGGACCAGGGGAGAGCAGGCTGGGGACACCTCAGCTGCTCTGTCCTTTGGGACTTGGAGGTTTGGGGAGTGGGGTTTATCCTGAGAGCCTGAGAAAGTTGGCCCTGATTGGACTGATTTCTAGGGGTCTTTAGACCTAGGGGTCTCAGACTCAGTAACTAAGAATAGAATACCTAGTTAAATTTGCAATAAAGAATACCTTTAAAGTAGAAAAATGTCCCAAATATTAAGTGGGATGCACTTAAACTAAAATTATTCAGTTGATCTGAAATGTAAATTTAACTGGGCCTCTTTGATTTTATCTGAGCCCCCAGGCACCAGCTGTGTGACCTTAGACAGATCACCTTCCCTCTCTGATCTTCAATTTTCTCTCCTTTACAAGTGGGGATACATCGCGGTCCTCACGTGGTTGTTATGAGGATTGCTAAGATTGCGTAGGCAGATTGTGGTGGCTGAGACTGTGACTCTCCAGCCAGACTGCTTGGGTTCAAATCCTGACTCTGCCATGTCCTGGCTCTGTAATCCTGGTTATGTGCCTCAGTTTCCTCATCTGTAAAAAAAAAGGATAAACATTTTTTTTCACAGGGTTATAGGTAGGATTAGATAATACGGTACCCACATAAAGTGCCTATTATAGAAGAGTTAGTGGCACTTAGTAAGTGTAAGTGCCAAATAAGCATTAGGTATTTTTATTTTATTATGATTATAGGTATTATTATTACCATTATTGACTGGCCCCTACTACTCAGTGGCCTCCTAAGAATGTTCCCTACTTATCAACCATTTTACTTTAGTATGAATTCGTTGATAGACCATCTTCCAATAGATTAATCATGAAGACAGGCTTGCAGAGGAGTGAGTTGGAGAGAGAATGAGGGCATGTCCAGAAGAAAGATCACTGAAGACCACTGACCTCCACCCGACACCTGGCCCTTTGGAGAAGCCAGACAGGGAAGAAGAGGGAACGCTAGACTCGGAGTCAGAGAAGCTGGCTTTGCTGACCCTCTCACAGCTGTCTCCATCTCAGATGTGGCAAATCTGCCCTTCCAGACACTCAGGTCCAACACCTTAGCTCTGCCCTTGACTCTGCTCTTCCTCCCACGTGCCACATCCAAATCTATCAGGAAGTCTTGTGTCTCTACATATAACCAGAATAAGACCACTTTTGCCAACCTCCACTGGTGGGAGCCACTGGTCTGAGCCCTCCGGATTATTATTATTATTTGAGGCTGAGTTTCACTCTTGTTGCCCAGGCAGGAGTGCAATGGCACCATTTTGGTCACCACAACCTCTGCCTCCTGGGTTCAGGTGACTCTCCTGCCTCAGCCTCCCCAGAGTAGCTGGGACTACAGGTGCATGCCACCATGCCAGCTAATTTTTGTATTTTTAGTAGAGACAGGATTTCACCATGTTGGCCAGGATGGTCTTGATCTCTTGACCTTATGATCCTCCTGCCTCAGCCTCCTAAAGTGCTGGGATTACAGGTGTGAGCCACCGTGCCTGGTGCCACCTGAATTATTGTAGGAGTGTCTTCACTGGCTCTATCTGGCCCTCAGGTTTGGCTTTTCACCTCCTCCTGGTAGTCTTCCCTGATTACCAGGCACTGGGCAAGGCCAGGGCATGTGCTCTGGAAGTGCACATGGAATGAAGCACATCTTTGAAGGAAGAGAGTGGAATGTTGATGGGCAAGGGAGGGCAGACTCAGGATGGACCTGTGCTCCCTGAAGCAGTGAATGGGGACAAGCCGCTAGCTTTCCTCAGTAGCATCTCTGTGAAGAAGTCGTATTTGCAAAGCACATTAAACTGGGGCCCAGGTCTCTGTTACTGACACTTAATTGATCAGCTGGTGCAGGGAAGGGGACTTACAGAGAAGCTGACAGGCCTCAGCAGGCCTTGGCCACTGGGTAGTCTGGGGGATCTACCTCTTTGGGGTGGTTGGGGAATGGGATCGCCCCATGCCCGCTACATCTCCCCCAGTTCGTGCACACTGTATCTGTGTGCAGGCTAGAATCTTGGCCGGAAGGGCTGGGCTGATTTTAATACAAATGAATCCTTCCTTCCCTCCTTGCTCTCCAGCAGTCCGGGCTGTGCTAAAAAGATAATTAATTGGAATGAAAACACCAGCTCCGGCTCCTCTGAGCCGTTCCTCTCAGAGAATTCACAATTGTCTTGCTCCAACTCCCTCCCCTCAGGCTCTGTGCTAATTCCTACAGATGCCAGCTGCAGAGGGACGCCCCTGGCCCCGCCTCCCTTTGGGAAAGGGTCCCAGGAACACCTGTGATGAGTTGTGGCGTTAAGAGCTTCTTATTGGAAGGCTACAGGCATTTCAGAGTCAGGAGAGGAAGCCTGGCCTTGATCAGTGTGGGGAGACGGGGACAGTGGCCTGATCCACAGCACGGAGACAAGGAGTGAAGGCACTCGGGTCCTTTCCAATAGAGGTGGAGGCATCTCCCCTGGCCAACCTTTTTTCTCCCTGCTTCTCTCTACCCTCTTCCTCCCCTTCTTCTGCATTTTTTTTTAGGCAGGGTTTCACTCTGTTGCCCAGCCTGTAGTGCAGTGGTGTGATCTTGGATCACTGCAACCTCCACCTCCCAGGCTCAAGCAATCCTTCCACCTTAGCCTCCCAAGTAGCTGGGACTACAGGCGTGTGCCACCATGCCTGGCTAAGTTTTTTGTTTTGTAGAGACAGGTTTTTGCCATGTTGCCAAGGCTGGTCTTGAACTTCTTCTTTTTTAAGTGATTCTTCCACCTCAGCCTCTCAAGCAACTGGGATTACAGATGCCCACCACCATGCCTGGCTAATTTTTAGAAGTATTTTTAATAGAGATGAAGTTTCACCACATTGGCCAGGCTGGTCTCGAATTCCTGGCCTCAGGTGATCTGCCTGCCTTGGCCTCCCAAAGTGCTGGGATTACAGGCCCGAGCCACTGCACCTGGCTGGTCTTGAACTTCTGAGCTCAAGCAATCTGCCCACCTCCGCCTCCCAAAGTGCTGGGATTACACGTGTGAGCCACCATGCCCGACCTCCTTCCACTTCTGCTCTTTGGGTTTAGGCTGGAGGTGCAGGCTCGTGCATGGGGCTGGTGAAGGACAGGCACTAACAACCACAGCTAATGTTGACCGAGGTGTTCCCTAAGAACTTTATATGGGTGGTGCATTTTCACAGCAGCCCAGTGAGCTGGTTATTACTATGATTCCATTTCACAGAGGAGCCAACCAAGGCACAGAGGTCACGCTGCACAAAGTCAAACAGGCAGACAGTGGTAGAACCAGGATTCAAGCCAGAATGTGTGGTTTTTGAGCCCTTCTCTGTGTGTTGGGCCCTGGCTGGGAGGTTGAGGAAAGGCTGAGTCCCAATCCATCAGCCAGTCCCTCTCTCCTAGTCATGATACCCCCTAAGCAAGCCTTATTATTATTATTTTGTTTTCCTGATAGAGCCTTGCTCTGTTGTCCAGTCTGGAGTGCAGTGGTGCAATCTCGGCTTACTGCATCCTCTGCCTCCTGGGTTCATGGGATTCTCCTGCCTCAGCTTCCTGAGTAGCTAGGACTACAGGCACCCGCCACCACGCCTGTCAGCCGGCTTCTTGCTGCCGTCTCTTCTTGCACAATCACATTCCCCTCTCTTTTGCTTTCTCTCTCTCTCTCTCTCTCTCTCTCTCTCTCTCTCTCTCTCTCTCTCGTGTCCTCTCTTCCCCCACAGAAGGCCCCAGTCACCACTGATCAGCCCAGCTGTTGCAGAAGGATCCAAAGGCGACCCTGAGTTCTGAAGTGAAATGGGATTAATAAGGATCAAGAGTGCTCAGCCTCAAAATCCCTTGAGAAATCCCAGAAGTCCCCTTTAGTACCACCACCCCAGGCTCTGGGGGCCCCCTGGACCTCCTCAGGCACAGTCTACTTTCTCTCGGCACGGCCATCCAGCCTGAATCACGTCCCCCACTCACGACTGTTTTTCTGTAGACTTTAAATATGAGGTTTGAGTCAGTATCACACTATTAGTCTGCAGGGCAGAGAGTGAGAGAAAGAGAGTATCAGAGCTCTGTGATGGACTGAACAGACTTTTGTGGGCTAGCCTGGGAAGCAGCTTCTTTTACAAACATTGTTTCTGTGGAAGAGGCATTCTGGGTCCCAGAAACCTTGCTACCCACTGTCTAGGTGGACATGGCTTATGAACTGAGCTTCTTGTAATCTCAAAATATCTTTGGCATTGGAGAGGTGGGCTGCTTGGAGGAGAAGAAAGGCTCTTTCCTGCCCTGTCTTTCTCACCTAACCTCTAAATATATTAAAAGGCCCATCCCAACCTCTCCATCCCATAATGCACATTTTTTTTTTTGGGACAGGGTCTTCCTCTCTCACCCAGGCTGGGGTGCAGGGGAGTGATCACAGCTCACTGAAGCCTGGACCTCCTGGCTCATGCGATCCTCCCACCTCAGCCTCTTGAGGCAGAACTACAGGCACATGACACCATGCCCGGCTAATTTTTTTGTAGATCCAGGGTCTCACTATGTTGCCCAGGGTGGTCTCGAACTCCCAAAGGGCTGGGATTACAGGTGTGAGCCACTGCACCTGGACCCATAATGCACTTTTTTTTTTCATAATGCGCTTTTTAATGCCAGTAAATTATCCATAGTTGGGGGACAATGAAGGAAGAAGGTAGCTGGATATATTGGAGAGAAGAAAAGCGAGAGTCTCACCCTGCTGTGATCTGCTGAGGCTGCCATAATGAATGAAGTCCCACCGACTGGGTGGCTTAAACAACAGTCCAAGATCAAGGTGTTGGCTGGATTGGTTTCTTCTGAGGTATCTCTCCTTGGCTCGTAGGTGTCTGTCTTCTCCCTGTGTCCCCACGTGGACTTCCTTCTATAGGTCTGTGTCTAAACTTCCTTCTCCTATGAGGACAGCAGTCATGTGGGATTAGGGCCTACCTTAATGACCTCATGTTCCCTTACTTACTACTTTAATGACTCTATCTCCAAATATAGCCACATTCCAAGATACTAGGCATTAAGATTTCAACATATGAATTTTGGGGGACAGAATTCAGCCTGTGACAGGAGCCATTTCCCATTAGGAATTTCTGTGTGCCTGGCAGGGGATGCTTTAGCTAGAAGTGAGGTGGCCCTCACACAGCATCAAGCATAATGAAAGGTGTAATGACCACCTGCTGCTCCCCACTTTTGTAGGCAATTCTTTGAGATACCAGAGCAATCGGGTATAGACAGAGCCAGGATCAGTTTCTGTAGAAATTTGATTGACACCAAGATGCTGCCGGCATCTTGGGATCAGGCCAGAGGTGCTGCAAATGGAAGGCAGAGGAATTTCCTAAGCATCTAAAGTTTCAGTTGAGGCTTCTGTAAGTCAAAAAACCCTTCCCCGCACTGCAGTGTTCCTCAATCCCTTTTCGCCACCCAGCCAGGGTGAGTGGCAGGTGCTTTAGAAAGAGGGGCAGCTGGAGCAAGCCCTCCAGTGCTACTTCCATCCCCGAGTTGAAGGTGTTGGTCCTTTTGAGTCTCACCTAATCCTTTCATCTCCCTCTGATGACTGGCTCATGTGTCCTGAAACATTTTGGGGTGTATCTGGTGAAGGAAATTGCTGGCATCATTTTATATCTGTAGATCATAAGAAAACTGAAATGACAAAAAGTGTGCGTGTCACCTGTGGGAAAGGTAAGACCGCTAAGCCAATAGAAGGCAAGTTATGTCCAGAAAGCAGTTATGCCCCTTTTATTTGATAAGATAATACAGGGCAACCAAGCACTTGCTCCTGGGAAATAAGTGAGGAAGTGTGGGGAACAAGGTCGATTTGACTCCAGACCTCCACTGCTTAAGAGGAGAGCCCACTGTAGCTCTCCTCAACAGGAAGAGCTCAATCTTTGGGGCCTGGCACACCTGAATCCATGTCTTGGTGATGTGACTTAATATCTTATAAGCCTCAGTTTTTACATCTGTAAAATGGGGCTGATATCCAAATGATATAATTTACAGAAGTGTTGAGTCCAGTGCCTGGCCCACAATAGGTGCCTAGTACATATTAGCTTCTTCCTTGTTCTTCTCCTCCCAGTCTGTGTCTCTGGGTCTTTCTACTTTGCCTGAGCAAAGTGACTGTCACGTTTGCCTCTTCTCTGCAGCATTGGTCACGTAATAAGACATAAGAAGCCTGACATATGCATTATAACAAGAGTTTCTCAATTTTCCTGTCTATAAATGGATGGGTTAGATGTGGTGATATCTGAGTTGCTTCCTATCTCTGACATTTGTGAATGTTATACTCTACTGGGGCTGTGGGATCTTAGCTATAAATGGATGGGTTAGATATGGTGATAGCTGAGTTCCTTCCCATCTTTAACATTTGTGAATGTTACACTCTGCTAGGGCTGTGGGACCTTGGCCTTGGAAATTCATAGGTCAGTCAGGACCCAGCTCATCCTGATGGTCAAAAGCTGGGGATCCCTGAGAAATAGTTATGGGATACACAGACCTCTCTCTACCCCCGACCACAAGAGGAGGGTGGGTGGTGCTGGGGCTGGTGACAGAGCTAAAGGGTGCTGCTATAATTAAACACCATGTCTTACATCAATTCCACACTGACACTTCTCTACAGAGTCAGGCTGACATTCATTTCTTATAAGAATGCTTTGTCAAAATAATTTTTTTATTAAAAAAAGAAAGATTCTTGCCAAAGCAGCAGAGCCATATTTTCCAGGGCTCTCCAAGGGACAACTGGCTTAGAGCAAGCTCTGAGCAGGGGAATCTGCTTACTGGCACCTTAGAGTCCTGGGCCTGGGGTAAGCATGAGCTCTGAGAGGTTATTGGCTCCACATCTGGTGCTCCTAGGTCAAGACCCCAGGCCCCTCTGTGGGACAGAAGTGAAGATGCTTGGAACTTGGAGCTCTGGTCCAAGCCAGGGAGGGAAGTAACTTAACCAAGGTTTCAGTGTCTTCTGGAAGGGCAGGGCTGGAGCCTGTCTCATTCATGAGTTAGCACTGTGAAATGGAAAGGACAATGGGTCCATTGGTGTCCTTCTCTCAGACTCAGCTTCTTATTTGAATAGTAAGAATAATTATGCCTAATCTAGGGGTTATCATGGGAACTAAATTAGAGGGCTTATGGAAAGGTGCCTGGCTCAATGAATACATGGATGTAATTCTGGAAGGCATAGGAAACCCAAGCGTCTATACATGAGGAGGGATCTTCTACCCAAACAGCTCCCAGGAAGTTCCACCGCACTCCTTCCTAGGGTAGGACTGGGGAAGGAGGAGCAACCCGTCAGGTAGTTTTGGGCTCCAGCACCTTTTTGTGAGTGGGGTGTGCTCCTGAACACTGCACCACACTGCCTCCCTAGAAGGGTTGTGAGCTTTTATAATGAGCACTCAACCTTTCCTGGGCCTTCTGAACAGCAAGAAGACACGATCTCAACGTAATGCTCTAAGTTTGAGTCAAGGTCAGAACTTGAATCCAGGTCTCTGATAACTCATATCAACGATGGTCTTCCAGGCTCATGGGAACTGTCCCTGGTGCTGACGCCAGAATCACCCTCTGTAGCTTGACTTGGCTTCTCATCTGGCTTGGGTTTCCGCCCTAAAAGGCCCTCTTTTGGCAGAGGAAGACAAAGCCCCCAGAGAACAAGTGACTTGTCCAAGGCCACGTAGCACATCCCTGTGGCACTAGAGTACCTCATCACTTACTTCATGCCCGTGGATTCTACATTTCTAGATCGACATTTGAGACCAGGTTTTAAGCTTATCTTCATCACTGACTATGCCAAAGTCATAGAAAGAAATATCTTACAAGTGTGTGGTACTTGCTAACTTTTGAAGTGCTCTCATTTTGAATTTTAAAAATAGCCCTTTTGAACAAGACAGATAGGCTGGAAAACAAGGTAAGACAGAGGAGATTCAGAGAGACTAAGTGGTTTTCTTAAGTCCACCCAGCTAGTGAGTGGCAGAATCAGGACTGGAATCTGGTTCTTCCATCATCTTATCCTGATGTCTTCTGCATGATCCCCACATGATTTGTTTGGCCTAGCTTAGCCCTGGAAGAAATCTTTCTAGGTCCATCTGAGCCTGTGCTCCCACCCTGATCCTCAGCCTGCTTCCTAGCACCTGTTGGGGGTTCTGGCACACCTGTCCTGGGGCGGATGCCTTCTTCACAGCCATGCCAGGAGGGGAATGGAGGCAGGCCATTCACACTCTATTTTCACCTTACACTCCTCCTGGATGGTGTCTGCCTCAGGGATATTGGCAAGAAATTGTATGTAAACTGGGTAGGGGCCCACAATCTGGAACAAAAAGCCCTTCAAAGACTGGAGAATAGGCATAAAGGAACGTAGCTGGGGCTGAGAGAAAGGAGTCTGTGAAGGTAAGCAGGAATCAATGAAAGAAGAGCACCCCGTTCCCCACACCTCATTACAGTATGGTGTCCACCCTTACTAGAAGGCATAATGACTACAACACCCCTTCACAGTGTATGTGGACCCTCTTTGGGCTGGTAGATTATGGAGATATCTACAAGGTAGTTATAACGTGTAGACTGACTCAATCATGAGCCGGAGCCAGGGTACACAGATGTCTCTGCTTCTATCATATTTTTTGTTTAGGTGGAGTCTCACACTGTCTCCCAGGCTGGAGTGCAGTGGTGCCATCTCAGCTCACTGTAACTCCGCCTCCCGGGTTCAAGCAATCCTCCTGCTTCAGCCTCCCAAGTAGTTGGGACTACAGGCATGAGCCACCACACTTGGCTAATTTTTGCATTTTTAGTAGAGACCAGATTTCACTATGTTGGCCAGGCTGGTCTTGAACTCCTGACCTCAAGCGACCACCTGCCTCGACCCCCAAAGTGCTGAGATTCAGAGGTGAGCCACCGCGCCCAGCATCTCTGCTTCTAATACTCAGCCTTTCTCCTCCATTGATGAACATCGCTTCCCAAGAAGAGATCAGTGGAAATTTCCTATAGCCACTGTGTTTATGAGTGGTGCATGCATGTGATTGGACACACATTGGCCCACTTTTCCTCTCTTTCTTTTATCTTCCCTCTCATTTTTCTTTTACTCATACCCATCCCATCTCTTCATCCAAGCAGAGGTAGGTGAAGACCAGGGGAGAGAGTGGTGGCTGGAGAGGGAGCTGGGTGTGGGGAATTTTAGCATGACCTTCTCCAATCATGCTATGAAAGAAAGAGCTGCTTCTCTCCCCCTTGCCCCTCACCCCACCCTTTATCTGTAATAAGCTCGCTTTCCTCAGATTGCCATGGAGGAGGAGAAGGTGGAAAATTATTCCTGTTCTGCTCCTAGAAAACTTTAAAATGCTATCGCCATGGAAACTGCTCTCGAGCAGTCTTGGAGCTTGCTTGTGGGAGAGGGCGAGGCAAGGTGGGGGAGGATGAGGAGGATGGCTGATGAGACGCTCACAGGGGTCTCCCCACCACCCCAGCTCTGTTCATTCTTCCTGTTTATGTGGTGTGTGATAGAACCAGGCTATCTCCCTCTGGGGTGAATGGATGCAGAAACTATTCCTGGACCGGAGGGATCTGGGTTCACTGGGATCTGTTTTTCCTCTACAACAAGCTCACCCTGACTGAGCTCTGACTGTGTGTGTGTGTGTGTGTGTGTGTGTGTGTGTAGGCTTTGTGTGTATGTGTGGTGGGGGAAGAAGGGCACAGGGGTAAACCCACCTTTGCCATCAAAGGAATTTGCAAGCTAAAGGGTGGAGAAAGAACTGCCACCTCTTTAGAACTTACTACCTGCCACCTACTTTATATATATTTCCTTTTAAAATCCTTACCTCACTTCTTTCAGAAAAACAATTAAATGCCTATTTTACAGAAAAGAAAACTAAGGTTCAGGGAAGCCAAGTGACTTGCCAGGAACACATTGCCAGTCAGTGGTAGAGCTGGAACTTTGGCACTGGACGCTCTGACTCCAAATGATGCCCAGGTACCATTTCTTCAGTGTCCATCCTGTGTCAGGTGCTGAGTTAGACACTATATTTATCTTTCTTGTAGCTTTGTGAACAGAGCTTTTATCCCCAGGTTGCGAAGGAGGAAACTGAGACTCACTGTGGTTAAAGAATTTTCCCAGGGTCACATGGATAAGAGGGGACAGAGCCAGGACACATGTACATATGTATTTTTTGGAAATGGGGTCTTTCTCGTTGCCCAGGCTGGAGTGCAGTGGTGCGATCATGGCTCACTGAAGCCTCCACCTCTCAGGCTTGAGCAATCTTCCTGCATCCGCCTCCCGTGTAGCTGGGAACTTTTTTTGGTTTGTTTTGTAGAGATGGGGGTCTCCCTATGTTACCCAGGCTGATCTCGAACTCCTGGACTCAAACAATTCTTCTGCCTCAGCCTCCCAAAGGCAGAAAATGACAAGATCCCAAAGGTTGGGATTACAAGCTTAAGTCACCGCACTTGGCCCAGGATGGAAAGGTAAACAGCAGAGCTGGAATTTGAATCTAGGTGCATCTGAGGCTGAAGCGAGTGCCTTTTTCTGCCATGCCTTGCAGCCAGAGAATGAAGGGGGGCGGGGAATGCAGAGTGTCGGCTGAGGCCAGCTGGTCTCACATCAGGGTCCAGAATGAACACTGAGTCACAATACGGGCACCTCTTACAGGTTTTCTCTAAGGCCCACACAGCCCTGGAGAGTTTGGCCCAGAAGTGGCAGGTTAGCAGAAGGCTCCATGATGTGCCTAGTAGATAACTCATCCTTGTGGTATGAGGACTCATCCTTGTGGTATGGGGGATAACAGGAGCTCCTACCTGGACCACAAGGCAGGAGAGTGGGAGGCAGTGGTGAACAGGAGGAGAACCGTAGAGGATAAAACTCAAAACTTAATTGGAACGTACTTCCTCTCCCACAGGGAAATTGGAAGGAAATACCGTATTAATGAGAATAATGGGCAAGGCTATGCTGCAGTAATAAACATCCCCAAATATCAGTGGCTTAATACACTGAGGTTTATTTCCCATTCATGCTATATCCTGTCAGTTAGCCTTTGCCAAGTAGCAAACCACTTGAAACTTAGTGGCTCAAAACAAAAAACATTTAATAGTTTTTCTGATTCTGTGGGTTGACTGGGTGGTTATTTCGGCCTGTGTTAGTTCAGATGGGGCTAGAAGATCTAGGGTGGCCTCACTCACATGTCTGGGATTTTAGGTGGGACAATTGGGGCTTGCTCACTTCATGTGGTCTTCCTCCAGGAGGCTAGCTGAAGCTTTTTCACATAGTAGCAGAAGAGTTCCTTCCCAGCCACGAAACAGGGCAAGTGGCAATATGCAAGCACTTCACAAGCCTCTGCTCGCATCATATTTAAAACTATGCCATTGGCCAAAGCAAATCACGTGGCTGAGGAGGTTCAAGCTTTGTAGGAATGCACTTCATCTCTGGATGGGAGGAGTAGCAAAGCCACCTTGCAAACGGGAGGCAACAGAGGGAGGTGAAGAATTATTGTGGCCATCTTCACAACCTACCTCATGCCTTGCCATCCAGGGCCGCTGGAGAGATCTGCCCCATGTCTTCCTCATTTCCAGGACCCAGGCTGGTCGTGACTCCACCTTATTGCTGCTATGATTGCTGAAGCAGGAAGAAGAGAATGTGGTGAATTATATGTGACCTCTTAAAGCCTCCATCAAGGACAGAAACATCACTTCCTGTTTCATTGCATTGGCCAAAGCAAATCATGGCCACATCCAATTTCAAGAAGGTGGGGAAGTAGGATTCTACCATGTGCTTGGAAAGAGAACCACGAACGTTTGGTGAATGGCATTAATAACTACCACCAGCACCATTTATGGAGTGCTGACTAGATGCTGGACAATTTAAAAATGTGATCTCAGAATGTTCTCGTGGCATCCTTATGGGGTAGGGATTATTATCTCTGTTTTGCAGCTAATGAAGCAGAGTGGTTAAGGAACTCACCCAAGGTTATGCATCCAATAAGAGACAGAGCTAGGACTGGGACCCAATTAGTTTGACCCCAGAGGTGATGTCCTTTCTAGAGCCTCATGTTTTTCCCTATCTCCTCAGAGATAGCACAGAGGGCATGCTTCACAGATGACTCAGGCTTCCTGTAAGGAGGTGATGAAGTGACTTTTACATCATTTGTTTACTCATTCATTCATTCATTCATTCACTTGGTTCATTTATTTAAATGCCACCATGGACAGGAGGAGCAGAGAGCAAGACAGACTCGGTCCCTGTCCTCATGGCTTAAGATTGGGAATGCTCATCTCTGATCCCAGAGGTCAAGGATTTCCTAAATGTTCAGCTTTAGAAAGTGGGGAGTTTCCAAGGTTGAGGAGGCTCACAGGTTCCCTACTCTAACAGGGGTTCCCCACAGATCAGAGGAACTGTGAAACATTGCACCAGTATCAGGGCTTCTCAGAAAGCCTGGGAGCAGGCAGTCTCCCCGGTGTATTTTGTAGGAGCTGCATAAATGCTCAGTGATGAGCAGTTAATGAGTAATGCATCCCACATGCTGGACAGAACCTCTCCTGGCATTCCTGAATTCAGAGAAATTGCTGGGCTCATGCATGAAGCAGAGGGTTCCAGGAGCCCACACAGGTGAGCTTCCTGGGCATCTTAAAGCTTGGGAGGGAGGTCACAGTCTTGCCAAGTCACTTGTGACCCTGACAGTCCCCCCTACGCCACTCCAGATGTACAGTGGGACCCTTTGAGATCATGTGGCCCAGCCTTTTCCCTCTTCCCCCACCATTCTTCAGAGCCCAAAGCTCATTTATTGCATGTCTGTTACATAGCCCTCCAGCTCCCCTGGAACACTTCCAGGGATGAGGAGCTCACTACCTCCAGAATCCGTCTGTTCTAAAGTCCTTTCTGATTGCTTGGCTACTTTGCCCAAGAGCCCACACAACCCACCAGCCACGTGGAGCCAGCACATGCCAAGACGCCATGCATCCTGGGTGCAATGACACCCTCGTGGCGGTTGGGCTGCGGGGTGGGGAGGGGGTGTTATGTGAGCACGCAAAGCTCCAGGCAGACGGGCCTGGCTCTGCTGGGCTGTCAGAGATGCTGAAGCCTCAACTCTCTCTGGCTCCAAACAAGTACAACTATTTATAAAAGATGAGGTTTGCCAGGGAACAGGGAGAGGCTGAGACATCTGCTCCCTCTGCTGGGGTGGCCAGTACTCACCATAGGCCTCCCAGCCTCAACTCCCTGATTGGAGGAGCCTCCAAAGGCCCTAGCCCCATAGCCCCAGTGAGCCCCACCGGCAATAAATCTCTCTGCCCTGCTCCCACCCTAAATGGACATCTCAGGGATGGGGTGGGCAGGATGTTCTCCTCAGAATGGCAGCCCCCTAGCCCTACTCCCATCTCAATACAGCTTTGGGGAGGAGAGGGCAGCTCCTCTCAGAGGGGACGAAGCTGTGCTGCCCTCTGAGTATGGACTGGAATCTGTTTATCTTGTAGAGAGCTGGCCCCTGGCCACCTAGACTTACTTCCCCTCCAAGACTGGGAGTGTCTTGAGGGCAGACACCACGAATGGTTTTCAGGGTTCAGGCAGAGCAGGTTCTTGCAGCAGCTAGTGCAGCACAGTGGGTATGGAGCTGGTTTGGGAGCGTTTGGGAGCAGGCACAGAGACCTAAGTTCAAATCCTGACGCTGTAATCTTCTCTGAGCCTCAACTTTCTCATTTCTTGAATGAGGATGAAAGGAATCTTTGCCTTTCAGGGTTGTAATAATATCTCATATTAGTTGTTTTTATACCTTCACTGTTTAATGAATGAGTTCTGGACTGGGTAGTTAAATGGATGGAGTACTAATTATGAGGCAGAAGATCTGAGTTCTGCCACTGCCAGTACAAAGTGCTGTGATCTTAGGAACTAGATTCCTCCTCTCTAAGCCTCAGTTTCATCATCTGCAAGATGGGCGTAACAATGACAATGACATCTGCCCTGCCCCACCCCCACCCCCAGGTGTGTCGTGAGCCAGGATAGGGGAATGTAGGGGAAGGACAAACTGTGTTGAGTGTTGGTTCTAGTGACAACCATGCCATGGGTGACCAAACGGTGGGAGAGTGGAGGGAGTCAAAATAAACAGACCTCGAAAAACGAATATCTCCGTGTATGGAGATTCATTCAGTGTTCCCCTAACAATAGGGGACTGTCTTTGGAGTAAACAGTGCCATCTATATTAACGTGTTTTCTTATCTGTAAAATGGGAGTAACAATATATCCTTCAGGAGACACTAAGAGGATAATAAATTCCCTGAGCACCTTGGAAACTGAGAGGAAGGCTGTGGGCCTGCAGCGGATGGCAGGGGAGATGCTTCCCCAGGAATAAATGAACGGTGGGGGTACAATGATAGGAACTGGTTATGAACACCAACTGCACGCCCTGCCAGGGCACCGACTATGTTCTTTCTAATGCAAAAAGCCACCAATGAGGATATTAATGCCTTTGTTTTATAGATGGAGAAACTGAGGCACAGGGAGTTATGTAAAGTCACTTGAGATGAGAGCGTCCTGACAGGTGCCCTTATAGTAGAAAGAAGAGGGAGATTTGAGACATACCCAGAGGAAAAGGCCACGTGGAGATGGGGCAGAGACTGGGGTGATGAAAGGCAGAGAATGGGGTGCCACAAGCAAAGGAACACCAAAGGCCACTAGGAGCTGCAGGAGGCCAGGAAGGACTCTCGCCTCGAGCCTCCAGAGGCAGTGCAGTCCTATGGCCTCCAGGACTGTGGGAGATTACATTTCTGTTGTTTTAAGCCCATTCAGTTTTTGGTGATTTGTTATGGAGGCCCTAGTGGGGAGAGGAGATGCCTGGCCAGGCCCCTAAATGTTATAGCGGGCCTCTTACTGATTATATTGATTCTTCCTGGATGACCTCTGCTTTAGGTCTCCCACTAGGAAAGGTGAATTACCAATATCTTCTATTCCATTTCCAGGTGCACCAACTCTCTCTTTGACTTTGGACACACAAATTTTCTTTTTCCTTTAGGGACCCATTTTTCCCACTGGTAAATGGGAGGGTTGCTCCCTTATGCAGGAGCTAGAGTAGAAAGGGGTGTAGGGGAGTGGGAAGGGGGTCCCTCCAAGCATCTTAATCCTTCTGCAGTTCCTGGGATTGGGCTGAGGTGGAATATTCTTGGCAGGAAAAGCTGACTCCTGAGATTTCAGGAAAATAAGCGCTTTTCTGGGAGAAAAGAAGGGTGTGATGTGCTTTAACGCCTAAAAAGGCTTTGCTAAGGAGCAGATTATTTCAGGGAAGATGGAAAGAGAAGAGACGCTTCTGGAGGGAATGGGTGGGACCCTGACAGGTGTCATGGAGTACTGGATGGGACAGGGCTCTAGCCAGAATCTGGTGTTGAGACATCCTGGCTGATGGGGAATTTCTCATCCCTGTCCCTGAAGAGTGAGCTTGGGCTCCACCTCTTGGGATAGCTTTACACCAAATCCTCCTTGGAGACAGGACGAGAGACTGTGCACTGCTCCCAGTCCCTAAATGAATCATGAATTACGGGTGTGTCTGTTTGAATTGGACCTTGAAGGATGTGGCAGGGATTTTTCTATAAAAGGTATTCCTGGAGAACTGAAGACCCCATCCTGGGTAGAGTTGAGAATTGTGTGGCCGCCTAGTGGGAGGTAAGATTAGAGGGGCAGGAGATGTGGATGGAATGAGAACTCACATTTTCTGCAGGCTACTGAGATGCTGGCACTGCGCTGGGTTTCATAGGTTTCCTTTCATTGTATTCTCAGCACAGTCTTACAAGGTAGGGATTACAATGTTCACTTTACAGAGGAGAAAATGAAGGTTCAAAAAAGTTGCGTAAATTTCCCAGAAGCATAGAGTATGTTAGGGGAGCTGTCTGACCTTTATGGAGCCAACTTTTGGAGGGTCTTAATAGCCTTAAGAGATGTTTAAACTTGAGGCCATAGGTAATAGGGAGCCATGGCAGGTGTTTGAGAAGGAGCATGGCACAATGAAAAGGATGCCACCAGAGACCTGGCAGCTGAGGGGGAGACTAATAGTAAAATAGTAATACAAAATAATAACCATGATAATAAGAACGAAAGACTCAGGAGTACCTTGGCTGCCTTAGCATTCTTTCTAACACAGGGCACCTGGAGGTGAGGCTGGAGCAAAGGCAGGCCCAGGATGGAGAGAGACCTGGGAGGCAAGGGCAGGTGGATCAGAGAAGAGAGGGTGTGAGGGAGCAGGGAGAGAGGGGGCTAATGGGATCCAGTGGCTCAGAGTGGAGAGAAGACAGGAAGATAGGACTTTAGGGGGGACTTTGGGCTTTTCTCCTGACACCCAGCCAGGGCCAGAAAAGCAGCTGTGTCAGGCCTAGAGTCAGGTGTGGCTTGACCACGAGCCAGCTGTGTAATCTTGGGTGAATCACTTCACTTCTCTGAGCCTCCGTCTGCTCATCTTTCATATCCAGAGAATATAGTCTTCCCACCCTGATCCCTGCCAAAAACAAGTTGACTGTGTTCCATTTTCCCTCCTGCTGGCCCAGAGCTACCACTCAGAGGGCAATGGCCAGTCAGGGAAAAATCTTCCGTCTCTCTAACTCCCTTCTGGGGCAGGGATGGGGAGCAGCTTTCCTTTGAAAGGGTCATTTGAAGTGGCCATGTGAACCAAAGGCAAGGATGCAACAGCTGGAAGAGGGCAAAGAAAGGCATTCCTGGAAGGGAGCACAGCACGGGGAAAGGCACAGAGGCAAGCTGGTGCCTCGCTCCTGAGAACTCCGTTGCCGTCTGGTTAATGTTGGGGTTCCCTGGTCGGTTACTGGACAGTCTCCAAGCACTGCCTGCACTCCAGTATCTACAGGACACTTGCAGGTGGGGTCTGTACCCGTTTCTCAGTTGAGATAAGTTGAGGCAGGAAGAACATTGCTGCTAAGGAGGGTGAAAGAGCAGGGTGCGGAGGCCTTGTCAGTGCTGCCGGCAGTAACGTAGCTGTCAGGGAGCAGGCTGCGGGGGGAGGGTTTGACTGCAGTCACATTATTTTTGCTCCCAAATTGAAATTAAAGATCATTTCAACTCCAGATGCTGGAAGTGCCTGGGTTCATTACTTCTTGGGATTTTGTCCATGCTCTGGTTCTAGATTCAATTAAAGCAATTTAAAGTAATTAATTAAATTTGTTATTTGATTAATAAAGATAGAAATTCGGCTAAGTTGCTGTGAAGGAGGAAGTCACATTGGAATTTGCTAGCAAAGGACTTGGAAAGACTCACTTCTGCCTCCTCTTTGGCCTCCTCCTCCTGCTATTTACCCACTGTACCCTCTACCCTTTCAACTAGGGCTCAGGAAACAGAGCTTCAAGGTCAGGGTTTGAAATGTTTGGATGTGGGAGGCTGGGGGCTAGAGCAGTGCAATCCTCAGCTGGAAAGACAGGAGATGAATAAGGAATGGTGACAGCATTGCTCATCTGGAGGGGCAGGTCCTGAGTAGGGGCCAGAGGGCTTTGGGCAGGTTAGGAACATGCTGTACATGCACAGAAGCTGGGGGGGGGGCTGGAGAAGTGGCAAGACTCCAAAGATCAAACTGCAGGGGCAGGGGATGGGGGAAACAGTAGTGAGATGGGGAGTGGAATATCTGGCCAAGGCCAAGTGGAGCTGTCCAGAAGAAACTGGGTAGAGGTAGCAGGTGCCGACATTGACAGTGGGTCAAACCAGAATGGGAAGGTCAAGCTAGATACCAGCATGGAAACTCATTGTGGGTCAAGGTTTAAAACGCAGAGAGTTTCTAAGTATGACCCAAACCCCAGACATTCCAGAAAATTTACATCAATAAACATGATGACATTTGAAAAATTTGCATGTAAACACCATGAACAGAATCAAAAGATAAATGAAGTACTGAGAAAAAGACTTAAAGCTCATATCACAGACAAAAGCTAAATTCCTTCATATATAAAGAGCTCCTCCAAATCAATAAGAAAAAGAAAAACAACCTAGAAGAAAGCTTAGGAAATGAACAGTTTGCAGGAAAGGAACTACCAATGCCCCTTAAGCATGTGCAAAGTTGCTCGTTCTCTTCCATAATGACAGAAATGAAAACGAAGAGTAGCCAATCATTTCATCGTTATCCATCAGACTAAGCAAGTTTCAAACATACATTAGCTTGAAATTCGTGTGGAAAATAGCAATCTCAAATAATGCTGTTACTACCTCTATGGAGGCCAGTTTGACATTATCTATCAAAATTATAAATTAATGTATTATTTGACCTAGAGATTCAGCTTCTTGGAGTTTATCCTACAGATAACATGATGGTTTATTGTGGCACTGTTTGTAATAGTTTGATAGGGAAACAACAGAAGAGCCCAGGCATAGGCAATTGGCAAAGAAATGATGGTGTGGCCTGGTGCGGTGGCTCATGCCCATAATTCCAACACTTTGGGAGGCTGAGGCGGCAGATCACCTGAGGTCAGGAGTTCAAGACCAGCCTGGCCAACATAGTGAAACACCATCTCTACTAAAAATACAAAATTAGCTGGGTGTGGTGGTGTGTGCCTGTAATCCCAGCTACTTGGGAGGCTGAGGCAGGAGAATTGCTTGAATCCAGGAGGCAGAGGTTGCAGTGAGCCGAGATCATGCCACTGTACTCCAGTCTGGGCAACAGAGTGAAACACCGTCTCAAAAAAAGAAAGAAAAGAAAAGAAATGAAATGATGGTGTACCTAGGCAATGGAATATTATGTAGCCACTGAAAGAAAGAAGCTCTCCGCATCCTGGGGGAGGACTGCTGAGATAGGCTCTTGGGTAGACAAAGAGCAAGGTGCAGAACAATGTGCTTGATAGAAAAGCCTACATAAATACATTTGCATATTTTCTTATAAAAGTGTAGTGAATCCTTAGATTGCTAGATTGCTGGATCTGGGAGCAATGGTTGCCTCTGGGGAGGGGATTCAATGACTGGGAGAGGGGGACTTATTCTTCTCTGTATACATGTTTCTGCCTTTGGGTTTTGTACCAAGTGTTTCCTATTCAAAAGAATAAACCAAATTGCAATGAAAGAAAACACCCCAGGCAGGCACCAACATGTAACGATGTGACAAAGCCAGGGTCAGAGGTACAGGGAGAGGTCAAGACCAAGACGATCTTCAGGCCCAAGGGAAGTAGGGAGGAGGCTCACCGAGTCTGCCCCTGGGAAGAGGTGAGGACCAGATCCTTTTGGAAGCCTCCTCAGGCAAGGTGTCTATGCGTGCTGTCTCGTTTCATCCTGAAGCAGCTCCGGGAGGAAGGTACACTCATCCCTGCTTTACAGAGGAGGAAACTGAGGCTTGAGGTGGTGCTCAGAAATGGGGCTGGAGTGCCTCATCATTATCTCAGCTGCTCTCGCCTGCTGGCCTGGAGGATGACGCTGGGACTGAATTCTGGGCTTGGCCTGTCTCCACTGGGCCTGGCCGGCCGCCCTGCCCATTGGCAGCTTGGAGCATGGGTGCCGAGCTGGGCATCTGGTGGGCTGGCTGGAGCTGGAAGGCCCTGGGAAAGATGAAGTGAGTGAGGAGCTTGGTTCTTAATTTGGAGAGCGTTTGGAGAGAGGGTGGCAGACACCTCAGGGAGGGTGATATCCAAGGACAGTTCCAAAGAGGGGCTGTGAGCCGGACTGAGCCCTTGACTCTCCTCCACTGGCGAGCAGATGGCCGAGTGGGCTTTAGAAGGACAGGGCACTGTGACTGAAGTCGGGAATACATGCAACGTCCCGCAAGGTGCAAGGGGGAAACACACTTTCCAGGACGCTGAGAGTTAAAAGGGGTAAGTCAGCCCTGGTAACCATTGTGAACTTTGGATTATGTCTAGGATGTGAAACATTTCAATCTTTCTCCTATGGCTGGGATGGGGTGAGGGAGTTCTCTTCAGGGCTGTGGCGAAGCCATTGGTGACCCCAATTAGGACAAAGGCAGCTGCTGATATGATGGGCAGGACCCCCAAAGGCTTTAAAATCTCGGCTGTCTCTCACAAGGCTACACCCAGGACTTTAAATTCTCTGGAGCACAGGAACTGTCTCGGAGCCTCCAGGCGGAGGCCCAGCCTCCTAACGTGGTGCAGCAGCATTGCTTCCCTCAAAACAGGGGAAGTGTTAGCTAATGAGGGAGCTGCGAGACATTTCCCCGATTCAGCTCCACCCAGGAGCAGGCCACAGTGGAGAGAGATGGGGTGCAGGGGGTCGGGGTGAGCTTTGATAGCATGAAGGAGTAGAAAGAACCTGAGTCGGGAGACCAGCTTCTAGGGCCAGCACCACGTTCACTGGCTGTTAGACTCTGGGCAAAGCCTTTCTCTCTGGGTCTTGATTTCCTCATCTGTAAAATCAGACCATTTGGACCAGATGGTTTCTAATGGGCCCTTTGAGCTGTAAGAAATGGAGTTTATGGGGTTTCGTCCAGGGCTGGAGGACCACTGGGTCTGGAGGAGCCAGATGGACAATGGGGTCATGGTGTCCCTACATCACCTCCATGTATTCCACGTTTGCAGTTTACAAGACGCTCTCACTTATTTTCTCACTTAGGCCTTGCAACAATCCATGAGATCCGTGATGACTGCCCCCATTTGCCAGATAAGAAGCTGAGGATTGATGTTAAGGAACCCATCCAGCATGGTAAGGAGGGGATGTGGGCATCAAACCCAGGTCAGAATGGCTTTAAGGCATTTTTTTTTGCCTTGGGCCACAAGCTGCCTCTTCCTCGTTTATGTTATGGTTTTGGTGGAGGTAGAGGGACTCCATCCCTTCAAGTGCCTCCTCTGGGAAGTAGACCTCATGCCTAGGTCCTTACTTGGTAGCTACGCAATCAGGCCAGGGCCTCAGCTGGACCCTCGAATGGCTGTTTCCACCTCATGGGACTCCACGTGGCTATGTGGCATTCTCTCTCCACTGCCTTGCAATTAGACATGGGAGGCCTGGGCAGTTGACCGGCCTCCCCTACTTCCAGTCCATCCTCTTCTTCCTGGGGATCTCATGGGACCTCAGGTCTCCTATGCAAGTGTGGGCATGACTAGCCCCGCCCCCCATGCCCTCCTCTCTCACTCCAGGCTGGGCAAAAGGGCACAAGTGTGTCTGGGAAGCCATTTCTCCCTGCTCACAGCCATCCTGGTTCACGCTGTGACCTCAGCTGCCATCCTTCCCATTATCTGCTGTATCCAGGACAACCAACAGTTCCTACTATGCAGAGAAGGGAGGGTGAGGGGTGGGCAGGGGCTGGTTCACTGTCCTGACTCCCTGGTGAGGGTGCCACCTGTTCTGTTTGAGAAACTCATGGCAGGAGGGAGTAGCTTGGGCCCTTCATGAGACATAAGGAGGATTGTAGGGACCTTGGAGGTTGAGGGAGAAGCCGATTTGTAAACCAGTGTCCTGGGCTCTGGCTTTTCCAGCCTTCATGGAGTGGCAGGAACAGCAGGAAGGTGAAATTAAAGGAACTGAGCTGGATGCCGTCTGCCAGCTCTGACCAGCTGTGTGACCTAAGGTAGGTCCCTTGACACTTCTGAGTTTCTGTGCAGAGATGATTAATTCACAGACTCACTAGAGACCTACAATGAAAATAAATGGACTCTGTAAACACTAAAGCTTTAGTGCTAAGAGCCCCCGTTCTTAACTGCACAGAAAGGTTGGGTTTGAATTCCCACCCTGCTGTGTGACCTTGGACAAATGACTTCACCTCTGTCAGGTGCTTTTGCTGTGCAGCAAACCTCATAACTCATTGGCTTCATGCCACAAACATTCATGTAGCTTGTGATTTGGGAATCAGCCATTTCCGTTGGGATCGGCTGAGCTGTCCTGGTCTGGGCAAGGCTCAAATGATCTTGGCTGGGCTCACTCATGTGTCTGCCATTAGCTGGTGGATCCCTGGACCGGACTGATTAATTTGACTTCATGTGGGATGCGAACTACAGGGCCTCTCTCCATGAGCCTGGGCTTGTTCACAGAGTGGGAAAAGGGCTTCAGAGGCAATGAGAGAGAATCCCCAGTGCTCCAGCCCTTCTCGAGCCTCTGCAGGTATTATGCTTGCTTCTTTCTTTTTTCGTTTTATTTTTTGAGGCAGGGTCTCTCTCTGTCACCCAGGCTGGAGTGTAGTGGCATGATCACAGCTCACTGCAGCCTTGACTTCTTGGGCTCCAGTCATTCTTCCACCTCAGCCTCCTGGGTAGCTGGGACCAGAGGCATGTACTACCATGCTTGGCTAATTGTTGTATGTTTGGCAGAGACAGGGTTTTGCTATTTTTTCCAGGCTGGCCTCAAACTCCTGAGCTCAAGCGACCCACCTGCCTTGGCCTCCCAAAGTGCTGGGATTACAGGCATGAGCCACTGCGCCTGGAATAGGCTTGCTTCTTTCTTATTGGCCAGAGTAAGTCCCATGGTCAAGTCCTGAGCCAGGGTGGAAGGGCACTTCCCAGGGCAGTGCATGAACAAATTAGGGGCCATTAGTCCAATAATCTATTATAACTCTCTGGGCCTCAGCATCCTCATCTGTAAAATGAGCATAATCTTATACTTTTCTCAAGGCCTTGTGGTGGGGTTTGAAAAGAAATGAGCAAATGTCTGTAAAAGGTACTGCATGACTCATAGCCAGAAGAGAAAGCAGTTCATTGAGCTATTGTTAGTATTGTTATTAGCAGGGACCTTGAGAGAGACAATTTAAAATCCCACACAGGAGGCTCTGGGCTGTGGGCCCTAGGAGCCAGCCCTGGGCCTGCTTTTCCACTCAGGGGAAGTCAGAAGTACCAAGGGAAGTCGGAAGTACCAGGGAAAGTGAGTCTTATGGGAGGGCCCGGTATCTTCCCCAATACAGTTCCTGATGGAAATCTAGGCTTTGTGTCTCTTCAGAACTGCTCATAATCTTCCCCAGGATCTAAAGGGATGACTTTGCTTCTTCTACTTTCCTTCTCTCCCTCCTCCTGGGCTCAGGGGTTTTATTATTATTATCTCGTTAAGAGACTGTCCCGTTGTATCCTCCAGGCTGGAGTGGAGAGCGGTAATCCTAGCTCATGGCAGCCTGGAACTCCTGGGCTCAAACCATCTTCTTATCTCAGCCTCCTAAGTAGCTGGGACTACAGATGCATGCCACCAAGCTAATTAAAAAAATATTTTTGTAGAGATGGGGGTCTCACTATTTCACCAGGCTGGTCTCGAACTCCTGGGCCCAGGCTATCTTCCCATGTGGGTCTCTCAAAGTGCTAATGTGTGCACTCTGCACCTGGGTTCAGGGTGTTTTTGATGAGGAAGAAAGTGGTCTGGGAAAGAAAGTGCCTACCTGAGGTGCTTGGTTCTGGGAGGAACTCCAAGCATCTGTTAAGTTGAGGTCCCAAAACTCCTCCCCATCAAAGCTCATTTGGATCCTTGGGGGACACTGCATTGTGTTCCTTGCCATATTTTTTCTACCATAACCCACATGTGCAGGGGAGCCAACAGCCGTCATATGCTCATTTAATGCCATGCAGACACTGGCAGTCCTGGGCACATAGGCTGGAATTGGGTTGGGGTCTGTGATGTCATCAATAGCTAACCAGAGTCCCTGGACAGTTGGGAAAAATCAAGGAGGCTGCCATCTTGGTGATCTTGTATAAGCTGTCCCAGGGACGTGAGGAGTATTGACTTTGTTCGATTTTTTAAAATCTTGAAAGCAGGATTCACAAAACTGCCTTCCTAGATCCCAGCTCAGCAACCACAGGTCTGGTTCAACCTCTTCATTCTGTGCTTCTAGGAGTCCTTTCTGAGCTCGCTGAGGGTGTCTAAGAAAGGAGGATGGCTGGCTCTTCATTCTTTCATCTTCATTCTTCCTTGTGTGTTAGGTTCCCTGTCTTAGACACTGGAGACAGGACAGCGAGCCAACCAGATGCTGATCCTGCCCTCATGGAATATATGATCTAAGGAAGGACAGAGATTAATTGATCATAAGAATAAATGTAAAATTATATGGCCAGATGGTTTTCTTTTTTGAAATATTAATCTTCCTTCCTTCTCTGGCATTTCCTCTTTCTTTATAGGGCAGTTGGACTCAGAAAATTCACTGCTGCAGGGTAGAGATGACCCAGTGGAAGTCAGTAGTTAGTTCTTGCTTTTTGAGTATCAAAACTGAAGCCCAGATGTGTGTAGGGGTCGGGGGTGGAGGTGGTGGCAGGTGGTGGAGGATGGAAAGAACCAGGTGAAAACCCAAAGATTTGGAAGGTGCAGGGTGATTTCCTGAGCTGGAGGAAGACTGAGAGATGGGGAGGGGTTTGGGCCATTGCTGGGTGGGCCTTGAAGATGGGCCACATGCCTGCCGGGGTCCTTCTCTGCTCCTCATCCAAGGAGGTCTGGAGGGCCTGGGAACAGAGAAAACCTGTGTCACCATCCTCAGGGTAAAGCCTGGGGAGGTGGAAGGGCCTCAGCATTCCCTGAGCCAGTGGAGCACAGGCTCCATGGTGTTTTGGAGCAGAGACTTAAGGCAGCCTTGAGTCTCCTGTGGCCAGGCCAGCTCTGCCACCCACCGGCTGAGGCTCACCCAGAGGCACCATGGGGGGAAAGGTCCTTCATTCGCCTCTGCTGTTGGGCCCATGCCTGGACCTACCAGGTGGGCCACACACCTTTTCTTTTGGGGAGGAAAATGTTCCTCTGAGTTTCACTTTTTAAGAAATCTTGACAAAAACATATTGACCACTCTGGCTCTTCCAGCTCTGCAGCACCTGGCATTGTTTTCTGACCACCTGATGCGCTGTGTGCTGCTGCCCACTCCTCTTAGCTGCCCATGCTTGGACTGTGAAACAGGCGCCTCTGTGCAGAGCCTAAGGTCAAGTATGGGGAGGGGGAATGAAAGAACCACAGGCTCAACTCTCAGCCACAGGGTGTCCCACTGTCCCTGGAACACTGCAGGGCTGGGCTACTGTTTGGGGGTTCTGCCTTCCAGAGGCACAGAGCTCTGGAGTGGGAGTCAGAGCACGGATAAGCCTGGCTGTGCCCCTGAGCTGGGCATGTGACTGGAGACAAGTTCCACTATCTCTCTGAGCCTGTTTCTTAGTTGATAAAACAGGGACAAAATCAATGTGGTCAATGAGATAAAGAATTTGAAAGACCAAGTCTTATTGTCGTAATAAATGTTGATTTGCTGAGCACTGTGCTCTGAGCCAGGCACTGTATCAAGAGGTGGTTTAGGTGAATCTCACTGATTCTTCTCCACATGCCTGTGATGTGTGGTGTGGACATTATTGTTATCTCATTACATAGCAGGAGAAACTGAGGCACAGAGAGCTTGAGGAAGCTGCAGGAGATCACATAGTATTTCACAAAGCTGGTATTGAAAGCCAGGCTGGCAGAGGCCACACTCAGCCCCCTTCTCTATCAGGCAGCACTTTCAGAGCTTCCCTGGTAGGGTGAGGCAGAAAGGGACTCTGGGGCCATCTCATCCACTCATCATACAGAGAAGGAAACTGAGCCCCAGAGAAGGGAATGGACTTGCTTAGGATCTCAAGCAGCTTAGACACCACGTTGATATATGTGTGAACAGAATGTCAAACACTACATGTTCCTTTTGGATAAATGCATTTGAATCCACAAAAGGGATTTTCTGAGGATGTCCAAACTTGCCCACATGTGATACTCTAATTTTGAAAAGCGCAGATCTTAGACAAGGCTTTGGTGAGGAGAGGGGAATGTGCGGGGGACCTTTGAGAACCATTCAGCACTACTCAGAGCAGAAGGAACGAAACAGGACCTCCGCCTCCTTCAGCAGCCTGGATGTGAATTCCAGCCTGGTCAAGAGAGGGAATTGGTCCTGAAGAAAGAGTCAGAGGTGAGCACTGGGATGTATGATGCAGGCTGCTCACTGTACCACCATTTCCAAGAATGAAATGTCCGAAGGAACCTAAATGTCCAACAATAGGGGATTGGTTAAAAATGCCATTGTGGTTTTGCTGGATTCTAGAATACAAGACGATTGTTAAGAATGCCATTATAGAATTAAGTGTCTAAAGGCATATAAAATGTGTTCCTACTTGTATTTGTTCTCACACTACTAATAAACCTGAGACTGGGTAATTTATTAAAAAAAAAAAGACGTTAAATGGGCTCATAGTTCCACATGGCTGGGGAGGCCTCACAATCATGGCAGAAGAGGAGGGAGAAGCAAAGGCACCTCTTACATGGTGGCAGGCAAGAGAGCGTGTGCAGGGGAGCTCCCCTTTGTAAAACCGTCAGATCTATGAAACTTATTCACTACCATGAGAATAGCAGGGGAAAAAAGAAACCTGCCCGTAATTCAATTACCTCCCACTGGGTCCCTTCCATGATATTGGGGATTATTACAGTTCAAGGTGAGATTTGGGTGGGGACACAGAGCCAAACCATAACACCAGTATAAAGTTGAGAATAAAGTTGGTTACAACATAAAGTGGGCCATCAGATATCAGTTTTGTAAAAAAAAAAAAAAAAAAAAAAAGTGGTATATACATGGGTTGTGGTTTATTTCTGCATTGGGTTTTCTGAAGTTCCCAAATTTCTGAAACATATGGCTCTTGTCATCAGCCCACCCTCACATTCTGTCATTAATGCTTTTCAGTAAGACAGGGAGGGGGCTCTCTGTCCCTGCAGGGTTTCGAGAGCCTGGCTGGCCACCTGACAGGGAGGTAGGGAGGCTACTTTCACAGTACATGAAGGGAGGGTGTGTTCATTTCCCTTCCTGAGATCTATGAATCCTCAACCAGTCTCACTCAGGATTGTTTTCCCAGACTATGGGCTGAGACCCAGCCCAGCCCAGCTTCTAAATGCCAGAGTAGACCAAGAAACAGAATCATTGTCCACATTCCCTGGGAAACTTGTCTACTTGAGGTACCCACTGACAGTCTGAGTCATTTGTTCGTTCATTCAACACAAATCTCCTGAGCACCTACTATGTGTCTGCTGCTGTTTCAGGTGCTGAGAATACAGTAGTCAATAAAGTAGCAGGTGTCTTCGTTGCCTATATTCTTATGATACAGACAATGAGCAATTGAATAAAAATATAGTATAATTCAAGTGGTAAAAAGAGCCATTAGTAAAAAGGAAAGCCCAACAAGATAGAGAAGGATAAAGGGGAGACAATTTGGGGTGGGCTGGTCAGGGAAGACCTCTGTGAGAAGTGGTAGTATTGAGCAGCTAGTTGAACATTGAGAGGGTGGCCAGCCATGTGGATACCAGGACAGAGAGGTCCGGGTCGAGGGAGTAGAAAGTGTAAAGGTCCTGGGGCAGGAGTGTGATGGATATCTGAGGACCAGCCAGGGGAGACGGTGAGGCTGGGAAGATGTGGCTCGGAATGTAATTATGGGAGGGTGGAGGGGGAGGCCAGACACTGGCCTTGTGGGAGATGATCAAAGACACTGGTTTTCGTTCTGAGTGAGATGGGAGCCTCCAGAGGGCTTTCAGCAGGGGAGTGATGAGGCCTGATGTCCGTTTAGCAGGATGGCCCTAGCTGGGTGGAGCAGGGAGGAAGCTGTTGCACCCACCCAGGGATCGATGATGGCAGCTGGACACTGACCTGCCTTCTGGGCCTGCAGCCCTCAGGTCATCTCCCAGATGTCCATCTCCTGAAAGCTGGGAGGCCTGTGAGGCTTGGGTTTGCCCTCTGATATAGTTTGGCTCTGTGTCCCCACCCAAATCTCATGTTGAATTATAATGCCTAATGTTGGGGGAGGGACCTGGTGGGAGGTGATTGGATCATGGTGAGGATTTCCCCTTTACTCTTCTTGTGATAATGAGTGAGTTCTCATGAGTTGGTTGTGTAGCACATCCCTCTTTACTCTCTCTATCTCCTGCTCTGCCATGGTAAGATGTGCTTGCTTCCCATTTGCCATCCGCCATGATTGTAAGTTTCCTGAGGCCTCCCAGCCATGCTTTCTGTATAGCCTGCAGAACAGTAAGTCAATTAAACGTATTTTCTTCATAAATTGCCCAGTCTCAGGTAGTTCTTTATAGTAGTGTGAGAATGGACTAACACACTTTCCCTGGGAGAAGAGGCTGAATGAGATCCAGGGTGATGGGGGGAGGTTGGGCCATAAGGTCAAGGCTGCAACCAGAGCCTCAGCCAGGGTGCTCCCCTTCTCTTTCCCATCAGTTTCCAAGATAAGCTCTCTCCCTGAAGAGGGAAGGGGATGTCAGGAGGGATGTCAAACACACAGACTGCTTCATTCATCCAACAAATACTTATTGAGCATTTACTTTGTAGGAACAGCAGTGAACAAGAGAGATCGAACTCCCTGTCCCCACAGAGCTCCCATTGTTGAAAATTTCAAACTTATCCAAAATAGAGAGTATTATGATACCCCCTGCAGCTTTTACCCAGCTTCACAAGTATCAATCTTGTTTCATTTTTATCCTCACCCACCACACCACATTGTTTTTGAAGCAAACCCTGTATATCATGTATTCTACCCATGTTTATCTCAGTCTATGTTTATACTGTTTTTACATAACCATAATACAATCATCTCACTAAAAATGAATAAATCCTTAATATGATCAATGTCCAGTGACTGTTCACATTTCCAGTTGCTTTATACATGTCTTAATTTTATTTATTTATTTTTTAGTTTGTTTGAATTGGGATCCAAATGAGATTGGTTGATATGTCTAAGTCTTTTTCAATCTGTAATCCCTATTTCTCTCTTTTAAAAATTTTCTTTGTTGAAGAAACCAGATGCCCGACCTGTGTTTTCCCATTGCATCCTCATGGTGGCTTCATTCTTCTGTCTTCTGTATTTCTTGTAAGTTGACAATTAGTTTTTGAGACTTGATCAGACTCAGGTTTGGCGTTTTCGGTCATACAGCCTCACAGTGCTACGTGTCTCCATCAGGAGGCACATAATGCCTGCTGTCTCCAGCTTGGGAATGTCAGCAAGTGTGGATGCTCACAACTTAGATCCATTAATCCATTAGGGGTTGCAAAATGGTGAGGTTCCAATTCCATCATCCCTTCCTCATTTATTAGCTGGAATACTTCTAAAAGGAGAAACATCCCCTCATCTGCAATTTCGGTACCCAGTAGTACAGTTTGTATGGAAAGATGAGACAAATGCTTGATTCTCTCTCTTTATTTACCAACTAATTACCTTTTAATGGCATGATACTAACAGTTAATACTTGTAGAGCATTTACAGATCACCGAACGTTCTTATCAACACTATCTCATTTAATTATCACAACAACCCTGTGAGGTAGACACAACAGATGGTGTTATTTTGAAATCTTTTTTTTTTTTTCAGAAGAGAGAACTGAGGTCTAGTGAAGGTAAGCAACTTGCTCAAGCTCAGAAAACTACCAGAACAATCGTTGCCAACTCACAGGAAGCCTTAATTCTGAGCCAGATCCTGTTCTCTAAATGTGAATTAACTCACTTACTTCTCAAACAACTGTAAGAGACAGGCAGGGACGGCTTCTGTCCACATTTCACAGGTAAGAACGCCTGAGGCCAAGAGAGCCTCAAATTGTTTGAGGTCACATAATAATAATGATGATAATAATAATAATAATAATAATAATAATAATAGAGATTACTCTTTATTGAGCACTTACTGTATGCCAAATGCCTTACTAGGGGCTTAAACATAATACAGTACTCTGCTCTCTGGTGTGTGTTGGGTTCTTGCCACATTTCAGGCATATTGTCTCTTCATAGCAACCTTATATTAACCCTGTGTTACAGATGATGAAACTGATGGTCAGAATGGTTGGGTCATAGTCCCAGGGTCACAGAGCATGTATAGAACTGTGTTGGATTCCAAGCCAGTTCTCTTCTGCATTACACATCTTCAGCCCATGGGCCAGGACTTGAGCCTACACCTTCTGACCTGTGCCTGCGCCCCCTCTTGTTCCCCTCCCTAGCATCCCCAGAGTGTCTGACCTAGAGGAGGAAACTTTTCCTGTGGGCGATCAGCTGCCTCCAGGCTTGTTCACTCTCCTGTAACCAACCCCTGCTGTGCTTGGCCTTAATTGACAAGGGGAGACCGGGGTGACAAAAAAAGGGGAGAAACCTTATTATGTGGCAAAAGAATTAGTGGTTTTAGTGACTCCACACACCCCTAGATGTAGCTGGGTCAGCCTTTAATTGCTGTTCTCCACTTTTCTCCCAGAATCGGATTATTAAGCCCATTCAGCAGCACAATGTATTGAAAGGACTGGGGACCTCTTGACCTAGCAGGGAGAGGCAGGGGGGGCCCTTGCCAGCCTAGGAGGGAGGGCCCTGCCTGGGCCAAGAGGCCCACCTTCGTCTGGGCCCACGCTTGGTGCCCATCAGACATCATAGCAAGGTCCAAATCATGACGGCCTCAATAATCCTAGCTACCTGGGGCCAAGGATGCGGGTTGAAGGCTGGCATGAACAGTCATAAACGTGAGTCTGCCAAGGGATGCTCTCCCTCCTAATGAGATGCTGTGGCCTGCTTCCTGCACGGAGAGAGGCCCACGGAGATGGGGGAGAGGGCAGGGGGAGGAAAAACAAGAATCCAATTAAACCCTCAATTCGAGCCGAGTAAATGAATTTGACTTTAGGTGATCAAGAGGGAGAAAACTTCTAATTAGACACACATCCTGGGGCTGAGCACGCTCGTGACCCGCCCTCATGCCCGCCCCCGTCACTTTTTAGATAAATGTTAAGGATTAGAATGAGATGTAATTAAAATCCGTCAATCCCATACACTGGCTGCTGATGGGGTTGGATGACTATTCACTCACCTGCCCTCTGCTTTGTCATGAGCTCCCGCCCCTTCCTAGCTTCCGTGTTCTGATTGGCCCTCGCCACCAGCCAATCCCCTTTGAGCAGGAGGAAGATTCAGGCTGGACGGGCAGCCCTGGGGCGCGCCCTTTATCAAAGGGCAAGAGAGGGGTTGGAGAGCGGAGTTTGAATCTGACCGAGGCACATCGGCCAGAGATTGCAGACTGGAGGCCCTTGGCAAAGGCTGGCCCACAGATGAGTTAAAAACAGTTGAAATGCATTTATGGCACTGCAAAATCTGGACGTTTCACATAAATATTTGGATTATCTAGTTTCTTTTGAAAAATTAAAAATTAAATATTGGGCCTGCATTCCCACGGACTAACAACTGGCTCTGGTCGAATAGTGGCTGACGATTTAGACAAGATGCAGGTGCCCCAGGTCATTACATCTCCCATCTGGCCTGATTCACTCATCTGTTGGCCTTTCAGAGGACAGGTCACTCGCGTTCACAAGCCGCAGGATTGCCCTGTGAATAATTAGAAGTTTTCTCCCTGTTGGCATTTCAATTTTGTAAGCTCTGATCTAGGTCTTCAATCTCTAGGCCAAAAGAGGTGCCCAAAGGTCCACTTCGAACTCCCCTTCCCACCCAACTCACACAGCTTTGCTCATGCAGAACCTTCTTCCTGGAAAGCCCTTTCCTGTGGGGAATCTCAAGTATCCTCCAAGCCTCCATTCAGTACCATCCGGGAAGAACTTCCCATCTCCCGGGCAGGCATTTGGCCCTCCCTGCTCTGGCTTCTGAGATACTTGGTGTCCCCTATCCCCAATACAGCATCTCATACAGCACTTCATGTAATTAAAATATATCAATCCCATACACTGGCTGATGATGGGGTTGGATCCCATACACTGGCTGCTGATGGGGTGTGTGATGAAGCCACCTGCCCTAATGGGCTGTGAGCTAAGAGGAGCGACCAGGTCTGATTTGCCCTGCCTTCCTTCATGTGCTAGGCAAAGGGCCTAGCCCAGGGTGAACACCCTGTGAATGTGAACTGAAGAACTCTGAACACACGACAGGGTAGGACCAGCCTGGGCACATGTAGCAGCGACCAGGGCCATCTTTGTCTCTTCTCCAGGCCCTCTTCCCACCTCTTCTTTTTTTTTTTTTTGAGACAGAGTCTAACTCTGTTATCTGGGCTGAAGGGCAGTGGCACAATCTCAGCTCACTGCAACCTCCACCTCTGGGTTCAAGCGATTCTTCTGCCTCAGCCTCCCAAGTAGCTGGGATTACAGGCACCTGCCACTACACCCAGCTAATTTTTTGCATTTTTAGTAGAGACGGGGTTTCACCATGTTGGCCAGGCTGGTCTCGAACTCCTGACCTCGTAATTTGCATGCCTCGGCCTCCCAAAGGGCTGGGACTACAGGTGTCAGCTGCCATGCCTGGCCCCACCCCTTTTGCCTCCCCTTTGTCCTCCCTTCTCAGGCCAAAGGCTTGTTGGTTGGAGATTATTTACAGAAAGGTGTTTGGGGATGAACCTGTCACCACAGCCAGAGAATTCATCCTGCAGTGGACAAAGAGAAGCAATATGTAACTCAACAGAAAGATGTGCTGATACTGGAATATCAAGCATGTAACAGCAGATAGGTCCACAGGAAGATGCGTTTTGAAAGCAGGGCCTACCAAGGGGACTCATGGGCTATTCAGTGACTTATACAGCCCATGATTTGTGTTATGGTCAATTGACTTCCCTCACTTGACTGTGACCCAGTGTCACAGGGCAAGTCACTTGACCTACCTGAGCTTCAGTGTCCTTGTGTGAAAAATGGTGATAAGAATACCTTCAGCACATTTCTTAAAAAGTTAATCTTTCCTCATGATCCAGCATTCTAACTCCTAGACATCTATCAGAGAGAAATGAAAACACGCACCCACACAAAAATTTGCACACACAAGTCTCTGCAGCAGCATTATTCATTGTATTAGGGCGTTCTTGTGTTGCTATAAAGAAATACCTGAGATGGGGTAATTTATAAAGAAAAGAGGTTTCATTGGCTGACAGTTCTGTAGGCTGTACAGAAAGCCTGGCGGCATCTATTTCTGGGGAGGCCTCAGGGAGCTTTTACTCATGGAGGAAGGTGAAGCAGGAGCAGGCACTTTACCTGGTGAAAGCAGACATAAGAGAGTGGTGGGGGGAGGGTGCCACACACTTTTAAATGACCAGGTCCCACTCACGATCCCAAAGAGAGTACCAAGCCACGAGGGATCCACCACCATGACCCAAACCTCCCAGCAGGCTCACCTCCAGCTTTGGCAATTACAATTCAACATGAGATTTGGGTGGGGACAAATATCCAAACCATATCATTCCTAACAGCCTCAAATTGAAAATAGCATAAATGTACGTCTACTTGTGAATGTATAAACAAAGTGTGATATAGCCATACGATGGAATAGTACTCAGCCGTAAAAAGAAATGAATGACTGATACACACGAGAATGCGGATGGGCCTCAAAAGCATTATCCTGCATGAAAGAAGCCAGACACAAAAGACCACATGGTATAGACTCTATTTCTATATGACAGAGGCAGAAATTAGATTAGTGGTTTCCTGGGAACAGGCATGGGGTGGGAACAGGGATTGACATAAATGGGCCAGAGGGAATCTTACTGGAGTGATGAAATGTTCTAAAACTGATTGATGATGATAGTTGCACAACTTGGTAAATTTACTAAAAATAATTGCATTGTAAACTTAAAGTGGGTAGATTTTTGTGAAATTGAAATATTACCCTAAAAGTTGTAAAAAAAAAAAAAAAAGTGCCTTCCTGGCTGGGCACAGTGGCACACGCCTGTAATCCCAGCAATTTGAGAGGCCAAGGCAGGTGGATCACTTGAGGCCAGGAGTTCGAGACCAGCCCGGCGAACAAAGTGAAACCCGTTCTCTACTAAAATACAAAAATTAGCTGGGTGTGGTGGTGCATGCCTGTAATCCCAGCTACTCAGTAGGTTGAGCTTGAACCTGGGAGGCAGAGGTTGCAGTGAGCTGAGATCATGCTGCTACACTCCAGCCTGGGTGACAGAGTGAGATCCTGTCTCAAAAAATAAAAATAAATAAATAAATAAAAACTTGTAAAAAAGAAAAAAAGTACTTTCTGCACAGGGCGGTGGCCAGACTCAAAGGAGATGACACCCAGGCCACCTGGTTCAGTCCTTAGTGGATCCTGAGTGCTTCACAAATGTCAGCCTGCATTTGTTCTCAATCCCACTGTCTTTGGCTTAGGACAGAATGACTGGGGCAAAACATTTTGTGATTCCTGAGGCATTGCCCTAGGGACACCATTTGAAGCCGTGCGCCTCACCCTTCCAGGCTCCATTTGCTACCCATCCCCTCGCTCTTCTCTCTCCAAGACCCCTGTACTTGCCTCTTCTTTTAGCCTTCCCCACCCCACACTTAGTACTGTTTTCCCAAAGCCAAACTGTATCCAGCCTGATTAAAAATACTTTCCATAAACAATCATCATATTTCAGGCAGGACATGGGCAGACAATCATTAACAGTATACAACAACATTCAAACTCCCTTCTTCAATGGGCCACCAAGATCAGAAAGCAATTATAAGACCAGATGAAGTCTTCATCTGATCCTCTGAACAGGGAAAATTTAGAGTGAGGGTCGACATTTCACATTTAACATGTGATTTAACAACGTTTCATGAGCTCACCCTGACTTTCTGGAAGTGAAAGAAAATGGCAGAATTTATCTGAAGAACCTCAATGTAGAAATGAAACTGCTCCTTTGAGGGGTGCCATCTCAGTGGCATCCCTGGAAAGCCCAGGTTGCCTGACACACTAGTAAGCAATGACTGGGGGTCAAATCCCAACAGGGATCTGGGTTTACGGGAGCTAAGTCTATGCTGGAGGTGGAAAGGGAGAAAAAGACAGAAAAAGGAACTTTAGTTTTTCCATACAACAAGGCTTTTGTGCCAAGGTGGCTTTGTGTGTCAAAGTCGGGGAATCCTTTCCCTCTGGAGCCAAGAGGAAGTCTCCCAAAACTAGAAGGGAAAGATGTTTTCCCCATATCGATCCAGCTTCGGGGACATTCTGTTAGTGACATAGGCTCTGCCCCTCCAAAACAACAATGAAGTGTTCTGAGTGCTGACAACAGCTTACAAAAAGGTAAAACGAAATTCTGCATTTTTATGTAACTTGATAAAAAATAATATTTCAAACCGTGCAGTCATCAGAGGTAGACAGTTACCCTAAATGCGCATACTCCACTTGGCATCCCCTGCGCCTTCAGCCTTCTGTGCCTGCTCCGTTTGGGCAGCGGCATTTTCTGCAGGGCACTTCTCCTTGCCCGTGTCAGCTTCTCCCCTCTTCCCTTTGAGTCCCTTCTCTCCCTTCTTGGCAGAGTCTTTTTGGGCCTGGGCTCTGGCTTTGGAGGAGCAGGTTTAGCAGACAACCTCGCAGATCTTCTCTGTGGGCTGTCCTCTTGGTTTTGTCTCCCTTTGTGTCCCCTTCAGCCTTTCTCTTGGGGTTGGTGGTGACGGTGGCGGGACATAGGTGCTGGATGCGGGGATGCAGGGCATGCAGGATTTGGTAGCCCTGAGAGTCCTTCTCGCCTCTTCTTCACACTGCTCCCTACCTCTTTTCTAAACCATGTGATGGCCTGGGCCCAGGCCTCCTCCTTCCCATAGGGTTCTGCTTCTTCCTCATTTTCCCACGCAAGCCTCAGGCTGCTCTTTAAGGCTTCCTGCACTCACAGACATTTGCTGGCTCCCCAGTGCCTGGAGAAGAAAGCTGAAGCCATCACCTGCAGGCTCTGCCGTGGGTGTCCTCCTTCCCTCTGCCTTCACTTCCTTCTGCTCCATCTTAAGATGACTTTCCATGTTCTATGCCACAGCACCTTGGCCTGTGCCATCTCCCTGATGCTGGCCTTGCCCTCCTCTCAGCACCCACACCAGGGACTCTCATTTGGGGGAGGAGGGAGGAGCTTAGGAGCTTAGACACAGCTGGTTCTAGACCTGGCTCTACTGCTTAACAGCCAAGACACCGCAGTTTCCTCGTCTGCGAAACGGAAGTGTTATCGATGTGTAGTACACAGAGCTGGGCAGTGTCCCTCTTGCTCACAAGGTCTGAAGTCCATGAGGGCAGGGATCATGAGCCCCACCCCACCCCTCCCTGCTCCAGAGTGTAAGATCCTTGGGACCTAAAACAGAGCCTGGCACAGGGGCGTGTCCCAGCGTGAGTCTGTGAATGAATGAGTGCGTGAAGTCTGGACTGGCTTTTTTTCTAGGGCCTGGTCTGCATTCAGCAAATGCCCCTCCCTCCTCCTGCTGGCCTGTTTTTGACAAGCATTTCCTAGATGCCCAGCTGGACATTGGATATTGGGTTTCACTTGGAGGAGCAGATGAGTAGAGTCACTCTTCATGCATTTCTTCAGCTCATGCTTCCTGGGGACGTACTTTGTGCCAGGTCATGTTCCAGTACTGGGATCAGAGCAGAGAGCAGGACAGACATCTCTGCCTTCATGGGCTGTTTCCTAGTGACAGGAGAAAATGACAAACCAGCGCTATAGTAATAACTAACTAAATAAGCAGACTATCCAGTGTGTCTGCTGGCAATGAATGTTAGGCAGAAGATCAAGCAGGGAAGTGGGTGGCGGTGACAATTTTGAAGAGGGTGTCAGAGTAGGTCTCAGGGAGATGACAATGGAACAGGTGCTGGGGGGTGGAGCCATGTTAATATCTGGGGAAGGAAGCTTTCAGGCAGAGGGAAGAGCAGGTGCAAAAGCCCTGTGGCAGGAGCCTGCCTGGCTTGTCTTGGCTGTGGGTAGTCAGGGAAGATAACACTAGGGAGGTGACAGAGGCCAGGTTAGGACTTGAGCCTTTGTTCTGGTGGAGGGGAAGCCATTCCCCTGGCTGTTGTGCTGAAAACAGACCATAGTAGTAACAGCAGCCAACATTTACGAAGGGCTTACCCTGTTCCGGGCGCAGCTCCAAACCCTTTAGACAGTTCAACTCATTGAATCTTCACACCACCACGAGTTGGGTACTACAATCCCCATTTATAAAACACGGACAGGGAAGACCCAGAAAAACAATTTCCCCAAGTTCGTACAGCCTGTAGTTGATGGAGCTGGGGTTTCAACCCAGACAGCAGTCCCTGCCAGGCACCTGTGTGCTTAGCATTACTCCACACTGCCTCTTGCATGGGGAAAAATGGGGCTGTGAATTCAGACAGAGCTGAGTGCAAAGCTTCACTCTTTTTGATAGCTGTGTGGCCTTGAGCAAGCTACCTAACTTCTCTGTGCTCTAGTCTGCTCCTGTCCACTGGAGATAATAATAACGACTGTAGAGGTTGCCAAGGTGAGGCAAGGTCAGGATAGAACTCTGTGTGTGGTGGGGTAGAAGTAAACATGTGGCAGCTTTCCTGTGAGCCGAGGGCTTGGCTGCTCAGCCTGTCCACTGCCATCTCTCCCCACTGCTCCCAGCAAGGGAGGAGGCTGACCTTTAAAGATGCTGTCTGTACAAGGACTGTAGGACCCCAGTCCTTCCCTTTTTCTGGGCCTCAGTTGGCCCTTCTGGAAAGAGGAAGGTCCCACATGGTGCTGCATGGTTCTGTTGCTCTGCAGTGTCACGGTTGCCCTGGTAACTTTTGCCTACCCCTCCCCACCCCTCCTGGACCCATCCTTGCAGCTCTACCCCAGGGCCCCAAGAAGTAGAACAATGTGACAAAGAAATAAAGACCTGACTGAGCCCGAGCCCCCCACCCAAGGCCTTGCTGCTGGGGAGGAAGCCAGGCCTCTTCATGGCCAGAGACAGTGAAACCCTTTGCACGTAGGGGCTCCATGGTGAGAGCTGACTGCATGGTCGGCTGCGCTGCCCTAGCCTGCCCGAGACCCAAGGGGCCCAAAGCAGATGGCTTCTCTCAGAGTCTAATTATCCACCACCCGCCCCAGAGCCCGACAGGCCCTTACTGCGACAGTCATTGTCTGTCTTCCTTGCCCTGGAAAGGGAGCAGAGGAGAGAAGGAGGGCAGCTGGCCAACTGGCTCACTGAGAGGGAGGCCAGTGTGGGCTGGGGGATGTTCCAGAAACCTGCCCCAACGAATGTGCTTGTGTTTGGGAGAAGGTGCCTGGTTCTGGAGTCCGGGGCTGCAGCTTCCCAAACAGGTGACTCCAATGCTTTGGGCTTCTCTTTGGCTGTCTCTTTTGGTGTCATGTTGATCTATTACTCCTGGGGTGGGGGTGGCTCTCAAAAAAAGGCCTGGGGTGTGGCTGATGGGAGAAGCCCTCCACTGCTTAAGCAAATCCTTCTGTCATGGTCCTGGTCATGCTGGCCTATGATCATGGTTTCCAGGTCCTTCTTCTGCTATCCTGGGCACCCCAGAGGGCCAGACCTATGTCTGGTCGCATCTAGTGTCCCCAGTGCCCTGCACATAACACGGTATATAGCTGATACCTAATAGTTGGGTACTAAAATGAATCAATAATGGCAAAAGTTTGCCACTGAGCATTTATTTTTCTCTCTTCTCAGGGTGGTCAGGGATACTCTCTGGCAAAATTGAGGTGAATGAAGTTTGTCTCCGAGCCCTTCCCACTTTACTTTCCATGTCCTTCTTTCTCCTTATTTGATATTGTCTGTCGTCCTCTATCATCAGGCAGCTGTCACGGAGAAAATGATCAGTGCGTCCAATTTATACTAAAGTGAAAATGACTGATGGGACTATCAGTCATTCTTTACATTTCTGTAATGGACAATTCCTAATCCAAAGGGATGAAACTTACTGGCCCAACAGCAGGCAGTCCCCTACCTCTTTCTTCAGCCTCATCTCCTGGTACTCATGTTTTTCTCCTCCCCCTCTCTCCATCTTGTGAATTTCTGGTTCCATCACATCACAGCTCAGGGGCTCATCAGAACTTCAGAGGTGATCACAGCCACTCAATGCAGGGTGAGATAGATGGAAACCCCCGATGACAGGAATTATGAGTGATGGGGAGCTCACTACCTTAAAGGCAGCTCATTCTATTGCTCTGACTGATGCTGAAACTTCTGTCCATTAGCATGGTTCACCCTTCTCTGCCTTCTGGAGCCAGAGTCAAATGCAGTAACCTTGTCTCCTTTCACATAATGACCCTTAGATAAAGGGCTTTATGTTCCCTAAATAAAGACCTCTAGACTTGCTACTTCCTATGTCCAGAATGTACTTTCCTCCCTCTGAACCTCTGCTCTTTCTAGCTTCTCTGTGGCCTCTCCCTTCAAGGTCACTTTCCAGTCTGAAGTCATACCTTGCTCTTGGTTTATTTGTAGAACAATATGAGGGATAGCAACCTGAGCCCAGTGGATTTGTGGTGGTTCCCCAGCTCATATTCTCCAAAATTCCTGGAGGAATGGGTTTAGAGAGTGCTGTCTGCATTGACTAAATTATAATAGCTGATGTTCATTGACAGCTCACTATATGCCATGCACTGTTAGAAGGAGCTCTTCAGATATTGCCTAATATAGTCCTCCCAGCAAGGCCATAATATGGGCACTTTCACTATCCCCACTTATAGATGGAAACACTGAGGCACAGAGACATTTTGTAATGTTCCCAAGGTCCAATCGCTAAAAGTAATGGAGGATTTAAACCCAGGTCTTCAAATTTTGTAGACCATACTCTGACTACTGGGATCTGCTAAATGTATGATATGATGCTGCCACCACTGCCTGCCTACACACACACACACACACACACACACACACACACACACACACACACACACACACACAGAGGTCATTCTCCTGCTTGTTACAGTGGATCAGGCAGGAGCAGGAGACCTGGCTTCAAAGTGTCTATTATGTAAGAACCAACGACCTGTGGCTTTGCATACATGACTAAGTACTATGTGCTTAGCCCCAGCCTTGTCTCTTAGCTCCAAATGTGCATCTCATCTTTACTTACCTGGCCAATTCCTATTCATCCTTTAAGACTCAGCTCAGATGTCACCTCTTCCAAGAAGCCTCCCTGATACCCACTTCTCTGTGAGCTGCCTCAGAGCCCTGTGATCACCCATCCTGAAGGCATCTACTGCATTGTCTCAAAAATTAGCTCCTCAACAGTGGGAGGCCATTTCTGGTTCTCTTTAGTTTCCCATGACCTAGGACAGGGGCTGACATATAGTAGGTGCTCGATAAATGCTTGTTGAATTTAACTGAACCCGCTAGCCATGGAACAATGTAAATATCTCTGATCTTCCAAGCCTTTGTTTTCCCATCTATAAATGAGGAATAATAGCTGCCCTATTTTACTCTGCAGAGGTTTGTGACGCTCCTTCAGGAAACTGGATGTGAAGATGCTTTGCAAATTACAAAGATGGTGTATGGGTAACAGGTCATAGGGTTGATGGTGATTCTTTACAACAGTTTTCTGGCCGAGCACAAGTGCCCTTGGCCCTCTGAGCCTCAGTTTCCGCATCCGTGGCACAGGCCAAGCTCTGCCAGCTGTACGGGTTGTTGAGGATCAACTGAGATGGCATATATTACACAATTGTGAGTCCCCGAGATGGAGGGACTGGCTGTTTCCCATTAATTGGGAGGTAACCTGATTCAGCTTGGACAGAAAAATGCTACCCCTTAGCAGGGATATTTTGCTCCTTCTCTTTTGAGATGGAGAAGAACAAAGAAGAAAACAGAAGTGAGACAGAGAGAAAATCTATTGCTCTGTGGTCCCAGCATCCCATAGCAAAGGCACAGACACAGTTGTGACAAAAGTGTGACAAAGTTGTGACACAGTTGTGACAAACTGTGTGACAAAGGCACAGACACACTGACAAAAGTGCTGGGCACTTTGGGGGATCAAGATGCTTGTTCCAGCCAGAGGGATCGCAACAGGAAACTCTTGACCACATAGGAGGAGCCCTATGACTTTTGGTGCCGAACTTGCCTGAACTGGATTGTAGGCTGAGTACAAGCTAGAAGAGACATCCTTGCCCTCAAACCCAGAGAGGCCAGGCAAGCTGTTCCCACTGCTGCTCCCGCTGCTGTCTGCTACCAGATGGGTCACCCTCCATCTATTAGACCTGAGACAACTCCTCCCTGACATGTCACCTCTCCACCCAGAGCTGTTCCTGATATTTATTAGGCTGGACGGAATTTAATTTTATACATAACCAAAGAAATAAGGTGTTCTTCTAAGTGCTTTATAAATGTCAACTCATTTAATCCATAACAGTCCAGTGAATCCCATTTTACATGTGAGAAAATGGAGGCCCAGGGAGGTTGCACAGCTGGTGAATGGTGGAGCTGGCATTCCAGCCCAGGCAATCTGGCTCCTGAATGAAGGCAAGGCAACGATCCTCCAAACACTGGAGGAATGGCCAGGTCAGGCTGCAGATCTGATCTGTGGTAGGAGGGACAGAAGCTGTCCTCTGGAGGCCCTTAGCAAGTCTGGGGTAGGTGCAGGGCTCAGGGGAGTGTGGAGTCTGTGTTGACTTTGATTCCCTGGTAGGCATGGGGGAGCCCCTGAGAAGACAATGGGGGCCCAATGATCTGATTAGCCTGGCCCCAGCTGGAGCAGTGAAGAGGTAGAGGGCTCCATGGGAAGCCTCTATTGCCTGGGCTTTCGCCTGAAACCACTGGACATCTGAATGAGAGAAAACAAAGGCTCGATGCGCCAAGCATTCCCTTGGTCCTCTCTGGCTTCTCCAAGCCCCTCTGGTTCACTATGCTGCCTCCCTAGTCCCCAGGACTCTGACACACTTAGTTTCCTTGGCCAGGATTTTTCTTTCCTCCCCCGACATCACCCTCCTGCCCCACCATTTCCAACCCATCTTTCCCATCTCAACCTGAACATCACTTTCTGGGGTGTGGCTCTTAGTCCCCAGGCAACACCAACTGCTTCAGTTATAGATTCTGAGTGTCCAGAACACTCAGTTTGCAGCTCTTTAATCTCACCTGTAATTAAACGATTCATTGTGCAGTTGTAATTTCAAAAATAGCATTATTGACTTGCACATACTTAGGGTCTAAAATGTGAGAAGTTTTGACATATATTAAAAGTAATGGCAAAAAACGCCAATTACTTTTGCACCAACCTAATATGTTCACTCATTAAAACATCACCACAATCAAGACAATGAACATATTCATCTTCCCTAAAAGGTTAGCTCATGACTCCTTGTAATCCTTCCCTCCCTCCTGCTGACCCTCTCCACCCTAGATCTAATTTCTGGTTGGCATTTTCTAGAATTTTATTTTACTGAAATATCCTATAATATATACAGGGTTTGGCTTCTTTCACTCGGCATAATTATTTTGAGATTCATTCATGCTGTTGTGTGTGTCCGTAGTTCCTTTTCACTGCAGAGTAGTATTTCATTCGCTGGATATAGCACGATTTTTATATCTATTTACTATTGATGGATATTTGGGGTGATTCCAGCTTTTGGTGATTATGAATAAAGCTGCAATAAATATCTGCATATAAATCTTTGTATGGCTATATGTTTTGATTTTTCTTGAGTAAATACCTAGGAGTAGAATGGCTGGGTCATATGTGGTTGGTGTATGCTGATGTTTTAAAAAACTGATGAACTGTTTTCCAAAGTGGTTGTACCATTTTACACTACCTGCAGCAATGTATGAGGGTCCCACTTCAGCCACTTCCTTGCCAACACTTGGGATGATCAGTTTTTTAATTGCAGCTGTTACAATGGATGTGCTCCATTAGCTCATTGTGGTTTTAATGTGCATTTCCCTAATGATTACTGATGGTGAGCATCTTTTCATTTTCCTATTTGCCATCCATATGTTTTCCTTGGTGAAATGTGGGTTCAAATGCTTTATCCATTATTGTTTTTGCAATTGGGGCCAGACCCAGTGGCTCACGCCTGTAATACCAGCACATTAGGAGGCCAAGCAGGGAGGATAGCTTGAGCCCAGGAGGTCAAGGCTGCAGCAAACCATGATCATGCCACTGCACTGCAGTCTGGACAGCAGAACAAGACTCTGTCTAAATAAAGAAATAAAAATAAATTGGATTGGTTGTGATTGTAAGGTCTTCTTTATCATTAGACTAAAAGCTCTGTGAGGTTAGAGGCATCTTCTCTGTTCACTGTTACAGATGAGGCTCCAGGGCCCAGCACAGTGCTGGGTATACACTTGGCATTTAATAAGTGTTTGTTAAATGAATGAATGAATGAAGGGCATGTCTATGTGTGGCTCAAGTCTGTGGTAGGGTCAGCAGAGAGTCAGCAGAAGCCTTGGGAAGAGATCAGTTAGACTGGACAATAGAGGGAGAAGTGGAAGGTCAAAGAAGAAGGCAGGGCCTTCAGAGGCTACATCCAGGTCCCTGGGAAGATCCCTCACCCTGGCTTGAGACCCTCTAGGGTGGTCTGAGGCTTTTTTGGACTACCCTAATTCTACCTCAAATATCAAGGACTTCTGGAGTCCATTGTGGATTCCAGCTTATTCCTCTCTGTTACCAGGTCCCTCAGAGACCTGGAGCCTTATACCAAAGGCTTACTGATGGGGAAATGGCCAGCCTGGGAAGAGGCTTGAGGGGAGATTTTAGAGCTTCAGTCACAGCTTCATGCCCTGCCCAGAGTGAACAGTCTCAGACTTTGAACAAAAATGGCATTGCCTTGAAGGCTGAACTGACCCTATAACCATAGGACTTGAGCCGCTGATCCCTGCAAGACAAGGCTGGAACTCTTGGGGGAACCCTTCCAAGAAGTCTGAAAGCCGGGGCTCCCTTTTCCTCTTCTCATTCTCCCTTTGTCCCAGAGAGAGCTCTCATGCTCATGGAGGGTATGGCATTTAGACTTTTAGAGTTATTTCCAAATGAGGTTTCATATCAGCCACTGGACTGCATAGGTGGTGGTGAAAGCATCAAGTAGTTATAAGCAAACACTTAATGTAGGCCACAGGGCTCTGGATCATGGCTTTGACATTGTCTTCGTTGTTAATATCTGGTAAACCCTGGAACCAGGAGGCCTTATAAAGGTTCCAGCTCAACCTCCATGGGGCTGAAAGCAAGAAAATGATGGTTTCACCACTTCCCTGCCCCTGTCAGAGACCTCACTGTTCTGTCTCCAAGCCTTGCAGCCTCAGCTCTGCAGAGATCTAGGAAGCTTTAGAAGAGAAGATTTGACTTCAGGGCCTTGGGAGAGTTCAACCCCAGCAGCTTGCATGAACTCAGTGATCACCCCCAACTTCCAGCTAAATACAGGGCAGAAGTAATGATGCCCATCTTGCTGATAAAGAAACCAAGACAAATGAATGACTTTAGTGCTCATTAGCATAGTCATCAATCATTTCTGACTCTCCATTTTGGGGCACATGGCAGAATTGTGCTTCCTGGGCCCCTTTCTTTTAGATGGGGTGGTGTGGTTATTCTGACCAATGAATTGGGAGCTGAAGTAATGTGTATCAGCATGTAGTTGCAGAAACAAAGCCTTCTAGAACATTCTTTCCCTCTGCCATTGCAACCAGCAATATGGGAGGTGATAGCTGCTCCACCAGCCTGGGTTACTAGGTAAGAATGACACGGGCAGAGCTCCCATCTAACCTGTGATGGACATGGAGTGTGAGCAAGAAATTAGCCTGCGTGCTGGTAAGCCACTGAGATTTGGGGGCTGTTACCACAGCATCATGAGGCCTATCTGTACAGATACAGAAAAGAACAAAAACACCCATTTGTATCTTCTATGCTTCAAGTTGATTACATGAGATACTTCACTCAATCCTGACAAATTCCCATGAAGAGAGTGTAGCCATCATTGTTATTGTCATCATCTTCGTTTTACAGATGAAGAGACAGATTGGAGAGGAAATTGGTCCACCCAAAGTCACCTGGCTGAGCTAGGACTTGAACTCTGACTGCAAAGTCCATGCTTTTTCCAACAAACTACTGTACATTGTCTGAATTGTCCAATAGCTAGTATAGTGGTTTCCCCTACCTGCTATTGCCTGGACTCTGAGAATCTGGGGTTCTGCTCTTGAGCTGGAGCTAGGGAGTGGGGCGATCCTAAGACCCTGGACACATACCAGGCTGTCCTCGGGAGCTTATCATGGGCTTCCTTCATTCGTTCATCCAGACAGCAAATGTTTACTGAGCTCTTACTATCATGCCTCTTGTTCATGGTGGAAGCACCTGACCACACATGGACATCAAAAGAGGGGATGAATCATTAAGCAGGAAGGGTAGGACCAGAGGATCAGGGAGGTGGTAAAGACAATGAGGACACTGCCATGGAGGGGCTCAATATGGAGTGGGGTGAGGACATGCTAGAGTTCATGTATTTCTGACATGAATTTCAGACAACAGCAATATTACTACTAATAATCACCAACTATTAATCACCTACTATGTGCCAGGCATGGTCTAAGAGTATTTTGTGTATAACATCATTTCCTTCTCACAACTGCACCCCAGGTTTGCTATCATTAGCCACATGTTGCAAACAAGGACTGATACTCAAGAGATTTGAGGTAACTTGCCAAAGGTCACACAACCAGCAAGTAGCAGGGTTAGGACTTGCACTGATGATCTTAGCCTACACACCTTGTTTCTCCTTTCACATGACTGGGTGTTCATCCAACAATTAAAGGAGGGAGCCCTTCCTGCAGGTGGAGACAACCCAGGTTGATTAGTGGAGGCACCCTTGTGTCAACTGGAGAAAGGCACTGCTTAGCAAGTGTTGGGCAGAACAAAGTTCAATCCCCAACCCCTCACCTTGGCTGGCCCTTTGCGCAGGGAACCACCTGCACATATGTCCTGGTGCCCCTGAGGGCAGAATCTTGTTGGTGATGGTAAGGATGTTGACTATGCGTTGGGGTCAGTGGTGAGCCCATGGAGGCTCAAGGCAGGGCAGTGGATATAGCTGACTCTAGCTTTCTGGAGAATGGGTTGAGGGGTGGCAGGAGGAGCTGCAGAGAGAGACTGAAGTGGTTCAGGTAGAGAAAAAGTGCCCCAAACAAGAGCAGAAGCAGTAGTGGAGGGGGAAGTGCAAGAGAGTCAATGATTTAGGAGAGGTGGACAGGACTTGGTGACTAAGAGAGGAATCAAGGAGGTGTCCATGTTTCTGGTTTGAGCAACTAGGTGGGGCTTTGGGGGCAGTGGTAGTACATAGAAGGGGATGTACAGAAGGCAGAAATCACATCTTGGGTAGGGGTGGGAGATGGGACCAGTTTTGCAAGGATGATTTAGAAGTGCCCTTCAAACTTTGAAAAGATAACCCTGCAAACTCATGTCTTTCCTTTTGTTGGTGAACAGCCGCAGTTCCCACTATTGTCTCATATGTATATCCATTTATGTGTTTGAACACTGTCTGTATTGTCTGCATCCCACCTCAAGTCCTATAGCAAGGACTGAACACAGGATTGCAAGGATGGTCTGACTGCTAGATGGAGACCATTCCCTCTTTCATTCTGTGGGCTGTGATGAGTTTGTGCTTTGTTGACAAATGAGTTACATCTCCACTAAAGTTAAGGAGTCTCAGTTTTTTCACTTGTGTTTTTCCTGCTGAGATACATCCTCCCTCCAACCCCTTCCCTGTATTGGTCACTTCTTGGACATGACTTAAAAATCCTCCTGGCCTCAGTTCTCACTGGAGCCATGGCTGCATGGCCAGTTTCACACAGGCTTTGAGCAGCTTTCTGCAGGTGTAATCAGACAGTACTTCCCTCAAGCCATAGCACACACCTCTTGCCTCCTGCCCAAGACCTCTCTGATGCTCATTTTAGAGATGCTTGTGGGAGTCCTCTGACTCACTATCAACTGTAAGTATCGGGGAGTTAATGTCAGGGGAGCCACTCTGGATCAATGAAGGTCACTGGCTGATGAGTAAATGCTCCACCTGGACAAGTCCCCTCAGATGATCAACTCCAGAACACATCCTTGTACTGGATTTCTCTTCCTCCCCATTTCACACTCCCTGCCCTTTCTTCCATTTTCAGCAGTCACTTCTTAAATAAACTACCATCCTTGAGCTCTGCTGTGGGTAAACCTAGTCTAAGACACCTCAGTCTTTTCTAACACTTTAAGAGCTGGCTCTTTGGATGAAAGACCAAGACATTACATGTATCCAGATTACGTGAAATGTGAATTGCATATGATCTGGTACCTGAACTAAGACTTAGGGTCAGATTGGGGGATCTGAGGGCTGGTCTTGCTGCAGGTTTTATTTCCTAAATGGAGGTGAGGGGATCTGCTTCCTTTGGTCACTCAAAGAGTCGCCTTGAGGGCCTGACAGTTTTCACTGAATTCTGAAAGCTTTCGGAACCTTCTGGATGCTTCCTTTTCAGGCTCGATCTGAAAAAAAAAAAATGAGTGAGCAACTTCAATTATACTTGTTCCTTCCCAGGTCTCTGAGCTTGAAGAAAAAATAATCTAGAGATTTTGTTTTTCAGCAGAATTATAGAAAGGACAATGGGATGGCAGCCAGGCAGGAAGCTGGGAGGAATGAGGGGAGAAGATGCTCTCCACTGGGAAAGAAATAAAGAGAAAGAGCACATCAGAGTCTGGGAAGGAGCATTGGTCACCGGCAGCGGGAGTGGAGAGACTCCTGCTTCTCTTTGTGACTGGGAGAGAGGAGGCAGGTGCAGTGAGGACCATGCAGCAATGCAGGTCTAGTGGGCCTGAAGAAGGAAGAGGCCAGCTAGGTACAAAGCAAAGTGGACCACAGGCTGGGCACAGTGGCTCATGCCTCTAATCCCAGCACTCTGGGGGGCCAAGGTAGGCAGATCACTTGAGGTCAGGAGTTCGAGACCAGCCTGACCAACATGGTAAAACCCTGTCTCTACTAAGAATACAAAAATTAGCTGTGTGTGATGGTGTGTTCCTGTAGTCCCAGTTACTTGGAAGGCTGAGGAAGGAGAATTGACTTGAGCCTGGGAGGCAGAGGTTACAGCGAGCTGAGATCATGCCATTGCACTCCAGCCTGGGTGACAGAGAGAGACTCCATCACAAACGAACAAACAACAAGTGGACCAGATGGTGGGGTCTCTGGGGCTGAGGGGCACTGGGCCATGTAACCTCCTCCTTTGTGTCCCATGACAAGAGAAGGAGGAAGCCCAGGATGTGAACCCCAGGAGGGTCTTTGGATTCAAGATATGGTCATAGATGGACATCACAAATCCTTCTTGATCTACTAATGGATGAGAACCAGGGAGAGGTGACCATGAGTATATGGAAACAGCACTGGTTTGAGTCTCTACTCTTCCACTTTTGAGGATAGGACCCATCACTTACCCTCTCTGAGCCTCAGTTTCCTCATCTGCAACATAGGAATAATAGTGCTGATCTCATGGGGCTGAGGAGAGGTGTGATGGTTAATTTTATGTTTCAACTTGGCTAGGCCATGGTACCCAGATATTTGGTCAAACACTAGCTTGGATGCTGCTGTAAAGGTACTTTTCAAGGTGAGATGAACATTTAAATCAGTAGGCTTTGAGGAAAAGCTCCTTCATAATGTGGGTGGGCCACACCCAATCAATTGAAGGCCTTAAGAGAAAAATGACTGATCTCCAAGGAAGAATTTGGCTAGGAGACTGCCTTTGAACTTGGGCTGCAATGTCAACTCTTCCCTGTCTTCTCAACTCTTCCCAACTCTGCAGATCCTCCCCTGATGCAGATTTTGGATTTGTGTGAGCCTGTTTCTTAAAATAAATCCCCTTCACACACACACACACACACACACACACACACACACACACACACACACAAACACACACACACACTGTTGGTTCTGGCTGTGTTTCTTTAGAGAACTCTAATACAGAGGATTAAATGATAAAAAAAATGTAATGACAGATGCTAGACAGAGTACACACTGTGTGATTCCATTTATATGAATTTCCAGAAAAAGGCAAATCTAATTTATGGTGAACAAGTAGGTTTGTGGTAGCCGAGGGCTGGGGTTGGAGGATGAACTGGAATTTGGCACAGGAGACTTTTTGAGATGAGGAAATGAGATGTGGTTTTTGTGGGTATACACATTTGTTAAAACTCATCAAATTGTAATCTTAAAAATTGGCCAGATATGGTGGCTCACCTATATAATCACAGCACTTTGGGAAGCCAAGGCAGGTGGATCATCTGAGGTCAGGAGTTTGAGACAAGCCTGACCAACATGGTGAAACTCCGTCTGTACTAAAAACACAAAAAAATTAGCCAGGCATGGTGGTGTGCACCTGTAGTCCCAGCTACTTGGGAGGCTGAGGCACAAGAATTGCTTGAACCCGGGTAGCAGAGGTTGCAGTGAGATGAGACTGTTCCACTGCATTCCAGCCTGGGAGACAGAGCAAGACTCTGTCTCAATAAAAAGATATTTAAAAAAATGGTGTTGGGACAACTAGATATCCCCATTTGAAAGAATGAAGTTGGATTTCTTTCTTACATTTTACACAAAAATTAACTAAAAATGAATCATACCTAAATGTGAGAGCCAAAACTATAAAGCTCTTAGAAGAAAATATAGAAGTAAAATATAGGTGTTGCCTACTCCAGTATCTTAGGTATCAAACCAAGAACACAAATGACTAAAAATGGATAAATTGGATTTTTATGAAGACTCAAAACTTCAAACAATATTATCAAGAAAGCAAAAGGACAATTGACAAAATGGGGAAAAATATCTGCAAATCATGTAACTGATAAAAGACTTGTATCTGGAATATATAAAGAACCATTACAAATTAGTAGTGACAAAACAATAATCCAATTTTAAAATGAGCAAAGTATCTCAATAGACATTTCTCCGAAGAAGATACATGAATGGCCAATAAGCACATGATAAGATATTCAACATCATTAGCCATTAGGGAAATGCAAATCAAAACCACAAGGGAATATCACTTCACGTTTATTAGGGCAAGAATAATTAAAAAGACTAATAATAACTAGTGTTGGTGAGAATGTGGAGAAATTAAAACCCTCATACATTTCTGGTGGGAATGGAAAATGACATAGCTGCTTTGGAAAACTGTCTGACGGTTTCTCAAAAGGTTACTCAGAGTTACCACATGACCCAGAAATTCTACGCCTAGGTATTATAACCAAGACAAATGAAAATATATGTTTATACAAAAACTTGCACATATATGTTCATAGTAGCATTCTTCATGGTAGCCAAAACATGGAAACAACTCAAAGAATGAATGGCTAAATAAAATGTGCTATATTTATACAATGTGATAATGCCAATGTGTGCTAGAACACCAATGAATCTTGAAAGCATTATATTAAGTGAAAGAAGCCAGACACAAAAAAATATTGCCCATAATTAGCAAATCTATTGAGGCAGAGAGTAGATTAGTGGTTGACTAGGGCTGGATGGTGGGGGTGGTTGGAAGACCTAGGAAGAGACTACTAATAGGTTTGACTTTTTGTTGGGGAGGGGTAATGAGATGGATTGAGTGATGATTGCATAACTATGTCAGTATACTAAAAACCACAGAGTTGTGCATGTCTTGTGGGTGAATTTTATGGTATATAAATCGTATCTCAATAAAGCTATTAAAAATGGGTGCATTTGGTTGTATACAAATTATATCTCAATAAAGTTGAACAAAAATTTTGTGTGTGTGTGTGTGCGCACACACATGCACATATAGATGCATATAGCAGGCACTATTGCTATTCTCATTTTCAACTGAAGAAATTGAGATGCTGAGGCATGAGAGGTCAGGTGACTTGCCCTAAGGCAGCAAGCCAGGGCCCCATATCCATTGCTGGGGTCCCGGGAGACTCAGGAGTCACTCAGCTGGCGGGGAAAGGTGTGAAGGAAGTAGCTGTCCGGGTGCTGCTAGGAGCTCCATGAGCCACGGAGAGTTTCCATATGAATTGGCACCCGCAGGGACGCCGTACTTGTGACCAGGGACTGTGTGTTTATGCTACATATCGAGGGCATGCCAGGTGCCAGGACCTAGCTAGAAATTTTTCATTAATTACCTTACTGAGTACTGTATTCACAGCCACCTCAAGGGGAGGGGGTGCCAGCCCTCCTCCATATCACAGAAAAGGCAACCAAGGGGCTGGGTGACTTGATCAGTAGCTTCTCTGCCAGTCCTTCCTGCCCGTAGCAGGAGGCATTGTCCAGAGGCCTCCCATCCCCCCGGGCCTCCATCTGGGTTCGGCCACTCCTCTCAGATCCCATGGGCCTTTTTCCAGGCCCTGGGGTGGCATTCCACCCCCACCCCCAGATTTGCTGCAGAGTGGCCATGCTCCTGGAGTCTCCAGGGCACCGAGGAGTTGAGGTGCTTCTCTTAGTAAGATGACCTGTGTGTGTGTACACACAGGCACATATAGTATAGCAGGCACTCTACTACTGACTGGGGCGGTGGTCATCCAACAGGCCAGGGACCCAGGTCTGTTGCCCAGACCTAGCTTGAGTCCTGGCTCCGTTCTGAGATACTGTGTGACCACTGGTCATCGCTGTCCCTCTCTCAGCCTTGGGTTCCTGTTTATAAAACAAGGAGGTTGGGCAGCATGTAACCTGTGACACTCTGTGGTCCCAGAGGTTGTTCAGCCTAAGGGAAGGGGCTTAGGGAGGGGAGATCAGTCCCTGCAGCCCATCAGGAGGGCAAAGTCTGGGCACAGACAGTGCTCTGTGTCATCCTGCCTCAGCTGGCCTTGTTAGCCCCTTGGCCTTGTGGACAGTGCAGCGTTTAGCTTCACAAACTTGAGTTTCCCTTCACTGAGCCCCTTTGGGAGCAGCCTCTAAAGCCATCAGGCAGAGCTGTGGCCAGTTGAAGGGATGGCTCATGCTGGCTCTCTTTCAGCCTAGGGAAGGCTAGCCTAGCAGAACCCTCCCGCTATGAGAGCTATTTTTAAAGAGTTTCTCTCTCCCTGAGGGTCTCCCAGTTTTCTGATGTCTGCTGTTTCTTCCCGCTGTCTGGCAAAGCAAGTGGGATTTCAGAGAATTAAGCACGGATGCGGCTGTGTGACCCTTCATTAATGCCATCAGCGCAGCATGGGGCTCGGAGGCCACATTGGGATTTGTTCCTATGGTTAATTCATGTTCCAGGGGCTTTAGTTCAGCAATACATTTATTTCAAGAATGAAAGGAGAGATGGGGCCACAGAGGGGTGGTGAGGGATGGCAGGCAGGAGACAGAGAGAGAGAGAGACTTTCTGAGAGTTCTTTAAACTGAGGTACCCAGACAAAAGAGATTGAGAGGAAAGAGACAGAGTGACTGAGTGGGGTACAGTTGTACCTGTCAGTAGTGGCTGAGGCAGATACAGACCTGAATGTGAATCTTGGCTTTCCCTTTGACCAGTTATGTGACTTTGAATAAGCTATGGGTAAAGCTCCAAGATGCAAATAGTACATATAAGTAAGTCATGCATCTGGCTTATAGGGAGCGCTTCATAAATGTTCCTTCAAGACTCTTTTTGCTGTTATTTCTCTAGACAGACTGCTTGCCATTTGAGGGCAGGGACTGAGTCCTATTCATCTTTGGGTCCCGCCACCTGTATAGAGACTGCGGTATATTCAGGGTGCTTTGTAAATGTCTTCGATGGAAGGAGTTCAATGGTGGGCGAGTCCTTCCGGGAATGCCAGCCTGAGGATGCACCAGGCAGCCACCCGGGGTGCACAGCTGGCTGGGGAAGTCCTGGCTGGTGAAGGGACCCTTGTGGTTACTCCCATCTTCCTCTCCTAGCTGTAGCCTAGGCTTCTGTGGGTCCCCAGAGGTGCACTAAAGAACTCCGTCCTGGCTGGGCGCAGTGGCTCACACCTGTAATCCCAGCACTTTGGGAGGCCAAGGCAGGTGGATCACAAGGACAGGAGTTCAAGATCGGCCTGGCAACATGATGAAACCCCGTCTCTACTAAAAATACAAAAATTAGTTGGGCGTGGTGGTGGAAGCCTGTAATCTCAGCTACTCGGGAGGCTGAGGCAGAGAATCACTTGAACCCGGGAGGCGGAGGTTGCAGTGAGCTGAGATTGCACAACTGCACTCCAGCCTGGGGGACAGAGAGAGGCTCTGTCTAAAAAAAAAAAAAAAAAAAAAACCTCCGTCCCTTCATTTGGCTATCTGATCTGGTAGTCTGGTTGCTATGGAAACCAGTGGTTTCACAAGACAAAGCACAGGGAGACTGAGCGATGGACAGAAACTTACACACACATTGTGTAGTATAAAAAACAGTCTGGGAGGCTGTGGGGCGCAATAAAGGTTTCACTGCCACTTGCTTAGGAAAAAGAACCACCATAAAACCTCTATAAGCCCAGCTGAAAAAGGGTTTTGTTGCCGTGTTTATATATTTTCTTTTATTCTTTTCTTCCGGTCTTGTTGATGGCTTTTGTTTTTTTTCTTGGAGACAGATCGTAGCAAATCACAGCCCAGGAGTGCTGTTGAATATATCATTAGCCTTGTGGTCCTGCCGTCTTCTTCAAATGTCGTGACATTCATACCTCCTCCCACTTAGAGTCCCTGAAACTTCATGGGCACCCCTAATTTCACATGTCTAACCAGCTCTGCTTTTGCTTCCCAATGTCAGGCCCAGAAAGGGCCGAAGGGAAGCAGAGGACATCGTCCTCTCTTCCTCCTCAAGAATTATAGTCCTCATGCTGATGACAGCCTCCTCTTAGGTTGATTTAGTTTTTTATGTTAAAATCCTACTGCATAGGGAAAACTCTCCCTTACTATGCTCTTGTCTCACATCACAATAACAATCATCAACACAGAAGACTGCTGTGACCAAATGCATGAAGGTTTTCCCCACACACCAAGCAGCAGACACCAGCTGGGTGTCCTCTAAATCCAGTTCTGACCTGGAGATAGTGTCAGATCCCACAGGTTGAGGGCTCAGTCCCCAAGACTGCTCCTCCTCACACCAGTTGAAAGTCTGGACTTCAAGAAATTCTGACTGACCTGCTTCACGTTGGGGTTTCCATGACAGCCTCTTTGGGTTCAATTAATTTGCTGGAGCAGCTCATAGAACTTAGGGAAATACTTATATTTACTGGTTTATTATAAAGGATATTGCAAAGGATACAGGTGAAGAGATGTGTAGGGTGAGGTATAGGGGAAGGAGTGCAGAACTTCTGTGTCCTCCCTGGGCACAACCACCCTCCAGGAACCTCCAGGGTTCAGCTATCCTGAAGCTCCCCAAACCCTGTCCTCTTGGGTTTTTATGAAGTCTTCATGATGCTAGCATTCCTTCCCTGAGTGTATGGGATGAGACCCTCTCTGAGGAGGGTCTTCAGATTCATAGTTAGAAAGGTGTGGGAAGATTAGAGACCTGCCTTGGGGCAGGTGAATGGAGGGCAGGAGACATATTTTGTTTTCTGAGGCCTAACATATCCAATATTACAGCAAAAGACCGTCACAAGGGATATAGGAGTTATGAACCAGGAACCATGAATAAAAACCAATACATATCATAACACCATACCTAGTGGAAATGGGGGACTTCCACTTCTAGCTAAGAGAGAGTAAGAGAGTCCAGAATTATGCTCAGGGTAAAAATATCAAAAAGCCACAATGAAGTATATGAGACAACTTCGTTTCATATATTTCAAAATTTGGTTACCAGGCAATGCAGGACTGTGAGCTGAGAAGGGAAAAAATGAGGTGAGCCCTGTGATACTTGGCAAAAAGAGGAAACCTAACAGAGCCCAGCAGTCTTATTGACTTAAGGAGGCAGAGGCTGGAATTTGTGGAATCTGGGGACAGCTGGAACTTGTAGGACATAACAGAAAGGAGAGGTGTGCATGTGTGTGTGTGTGTGTGTGTGTGTGTGTGAGAGAGAGAGAGAGAGAGAGGGGGAGAGAGAGAGGGAGAGATTGAGAGCAAGAGCTCGAGCCAGCTTGCTTTCTGCAGAGGGATGCTCTTAATATTTTGATGAATACTGGTTTAAGAATGCATGGGGTTCTTAAGAAACTTCATGGAGTTTAAGAAACTTCATGAGGCTGGGATGAGTACTTAAGTACCACTGGAAATCAGTAGGCTGAGCAACTCCCACAGCTTAGAGAAGTCTGGGAATGGTTTATGTTTCCCCTATCCAGATTGGTTACACCTCAAAATATATGGGGCATCAGAAAGAGTCCTTCAGAGTCCTTAATAATGGAGCTAAATAGCCTCAGACTAAAGGCTGCTTTGGATTTGCCCTAACAAAGCTTAAATAGCAACATTCAGAGAACCAAATTGATCTCAAATGACTTAACTGCATGCTGAAACATTATTTAAAGGAAGACGACAAAATTCAGCAACCAGAATATAAAATTGACTGTGTTCAACATCTAACATGATCCATAGCCCAAGAGAAAAAACAATCCATTGAAACAAGATCCCAAAAAGACAGATATAATGAAACTAGAAGATGATGGTGTTAAAACAGTTACTACAAATATGCTTCATATGTTCAAGGAGGTAGAGAAAAATACAATTATGATAAGGAGATAAATGAAAAATACAAAAAGACTGAAATAAAATTTTCAAAAATGAAAAATATAGTATATAATTTGAAAAATAAATTGGGGGTATTAAAAAGAGATTAGCAACTATGGAGGAAAGATTAATGAACTTGAAAACATATCAATACAAACAATCCAAAATATAGCACAGATTTTTTGTTTTTTGAGATGTAGTCTTGCTCTGTCACCCAGGCTAGAGTGCAATGGTGTGATCTTGGCTCACTGCAACCTCTGCCTTCCAGGTTCAAGCGATTCTCCGGCCTCAGCCTCCCTGAGTAGCTGGGACTACAGGCACGTGCCACCACACCTGGCTAATTTTTTGTATTTTTATTGGAGATGGGGTTTCACTGTGTTAGCCAGGATGGTCTTGATCTCCTGACCTCGTGATCTGCCCACCTCAGTCTCCCAAAGTGCTGGGATTACAGGCATGAGCCACCACGTTCAGCCTATAGCACAAATTTATCTATGTGTTTGTATATATATAATTGCACTTTAGGTTCTGGGGTACATGTGCAGAACATGCAGGATTGTTGCATAGGTACACATGTGGCAATGTGGTTTGCTGCCTCCATCCCCCCGTCACCTATATCTGGCATTTCTCCCCTTGTTATCCCTCCCCAACCTCCCTACCCTTCACTGTCCCTCCCCTATTCCTCCCTCAACAAACCCCAGTGTGTAATGCTCCCCTCCCTGTGTCCATGTGTTCTCACTGTTCAACACCTGCCTATGAGTGAGAACATGTGGTGTTTGATTTTCTGTTCTTGTGTCAGTTTGCTCCAGATTCGTCCATGTCCCTACAAAAGACACAAACTCATCGTTTTTTATGGCTGCGTAGTATTCCATGGTGTATACGTGCCACATTTTCTTTGTCCAGTCTATCATTGATGGGCATTTGGGTTGGTTCCAGGTCTTTGCTATTGTAAACAGTGATGCAACGAACATACATGTATAGCACAAATTTTTAAAGGACAGAGAGACAGGAAGAGAGAATGAATGAATCAGTGACCTATGGGACAATATCAAGTGACCTAGCAAGATGGTAGATTTAAATCCAAACATATTGGTAATTGCATTAAATGTAAATGAGTGAAATACCCCAATTAAGCAGATGGATGATCATTTTAGCTAAAAATCAAGACTTAGTTGTATGCTGTCTACAAGAATCTCACTTTGAATATAAACACTAAGATTAAAAGTAAAATAATGGGAAAAGATATACTATGCACTCATAAGAAAAGCTGGGGCAAATAATATTAGAAAAGTAGACTTTAGAACAAGGAATACTAACAAATCAGGACATAATGATTCTGTGTATGTATGTAATAAGAAAGTCTCAAAATATATGAAGCAGAAACTGATAGAGCTGAAAGAGGAAAAAATAAATTCTTCACTTACACCTGGAAATTTCAATACTTGTCTCTCAGTAATTGATAGAACAAGTAAATGGTAAGGATATAGAAGACCTGAATCACACTTGTTAACCAACTTGAATTAATTGATATTCCTAGAATACTTCACCCAACCATGGCGGAGTACACATTTTTTTCAAGTGTCCATGGAACATTCACCAAGACTGACTACATTTTGGGCCACAAAACAGGTCTCAATAAAGTGAAGAGTATTTAGATTGTACAAAGTATTCTCCCTGAGCACAACTACAACAGATTTAAATTAGAAATCAGTAAAAGAAAGAAATGAGACAAAATCCTCAAATATTTAGGAATTTATAAAACATACTTCTAAATACTTCATGGATCAAAGAAGAAATCAGAAGCAAAGTTTAAAAATACTTAAAATTGAAGGAAAATGAAAACATTATGTCAATATTTGTGGAATTTGGCTAAAGCAGTGCTTAGAGTAAAATTTATAGTAATAAATGCTTCTATTACAAAATAAGAAAAATCTTAAAGATCTAAGATTCCAATTGAAAAAATTAGAAAAAAAAGAGCAAACTAAACCCAAGTGGGTAGATGCTATAAAGTAATAATGATATGAGCAAAAATCAATGAGATCGAAGAAAACAACAGAATCATTCAGGCTGGATGATCAATAAAATTAACAAACTTTTTGCTAGCCAGACCAAGAAAAAAAAGTACTAACATTAGGAATTTTTAAAAGGGTATTACTATAGTTCATATAGACAATAGAAAGATAAAGGATATTATAAATAATACTTGACAACCTAGATGAAATGGACAAATTCCTTAAAAGGCATAAACTACCAAGGTTCACTCAAGAATAAGTAAATAACTGAAACAGCCCTGAATCTATTAGAGAAACTGAATTTGTAGTTACACACTTTCTCACAAAGAAATCCAGGCTGAGATGCCTTCATTGGTAAATTCTACCAAACATTTAAGGAAGAGATAATATCAGTTCTCCCAGAAAATTAAGTAAGAGGGAAGCCTTCCCAGTCATTTTATGAAGCCAACATTATCCTGATGCCAAAACCAGAGGAAGATATTATAAAAAACAAAACGTACAGACTAACATGTCTCATGAAATTAGATGTAAAAATATGTAATATGCAATTCTATCATATTGTGGCCAGAAATACATTACAAAGATAATATATCATTAAAAAAACTCAACAATCCCCAAAAGTTACATATTGTATGATTCCACTTATATAACATTTTTGAAATAACAAAATTACATAATTGGAAAACAGATTATTGGCTGCCAGGGGTTAAGGAGAGGGTGAGAATTGGAGGGATATAAATATGGCTATAAATGGACAACATGAGGGATCTCCATGGTAATGTAAATGTTCTGTATCTCGAATGTGTCATTGCTAATATTCTGGTTGTGAAATTGTACTATAGATGTTTTCCCTGGGAGAAACTAGGTAGAGGGTACTTGGGGTGTCCTGTATTATATCTTACAACTGTATGTGCATCTACAATGATCACAAAATTTAAAAAATAGTTTTAAAAAAGTTTTGAAAAATATGATGATACCTAGTGTTGGCAAGCTGTGGAACAATGAGAGTCCTCATTCACTGCTGGTTTGAATGAAAAATGGTACAGCCATTTTAGAATAGGCTGACAGTTATTTCATAAAGTTAAACAGATACTTACTATATGACCCAGCTATCTCACTCCTAGGTATTTACCAGAGAAAAATGAAAACATATGCTCCTAAAAACACTTGAATGCAAATGTTAATGCATTTGCATATTGTCCCCAAACTGGGAACAATTCAGATATCCATCAGTAGTTGTTAACTGATAAATAAATTGTGGTATATCCATAAAATGAGATACTACTCAGCAATAAAAAGGAATGAATTATTGATACACACAACAACATAAAACGCAAAAGTATTATGCTAAATGAAATAAGCCATCACAAAAGGGTATAGACTGTGTGATTCCACTTATATGATATTCAGAAAAGGCAAAACTGTTAAGTTAGATCAGTGGTTGCCAAGGTTGGAGTGGGGATAGGATGGAAATGTTCTGTATCTCCACTGTGTTGCTAATAGTTATGCAAAAACTTTCTCCATATTTGTGAAAATTCATTGAACTGGGCACAACATTGATGAATTTCATTATTTACTCACTATACCTCAACAAAACTGATTTTAAAAAACCCATGATGATGTCTCTGGCAGAGATCTTGGAAGTTATATAGTCTGACACCCTAATTTTGGACAAAGTAGCTGGGATATGAATGAGGCAGGAAGAGTGTCAGGGATGCTGGTATGTAGGGAGGACAAGTGGGCCTGTGTGGCTGTGGCACAGGGCTGTGAGATGTGAAGGGGACTGGAAGATCAGGCAGGTCCCATGGGGAGGAGAGAGAGGGCCAAGGCACTAGACTCCCGTAAGCACTTCAGGTATCTTTGTGTGGATAAGAAAAAGTCATCTCCTCTGGGTTGACCAGCTGGAAAAGAGGCCCCCTGTGTGTAAGCCAATCAGTAAAAGGTACCAGAATGCACAGCTTGGGGAGCAGATTTTGTCCCTACTCATAACGTCTCTGCCAAATGTCCCCCTGCAGTGCACAGCTATGAGGCAGGCCTGCCTGAACACCAGGTGGTGTTATCTGGGCAAGCGTCATTCATTGGTGAAAGCGGGTTTCCATTGCCCTTCATCTACATATACCCAGCTGCTTTCTATCCTTGGGGTGTGGGTTAGCTGAGCCCCTCTGTTTGCTCTTCAGCTATTCCCATCCCAAGAGTCATCCTTAGTGCACATGGAGGTAGGTTACGATGTTTCTGGCAAATATATTGCATTGTATAAACTCTATAGAGCCCTCCCCTGCAAATGTCTCTTATAGGGTCCTCCAGCACAGCACTTAGCTACAATCCATCCCTTTGTATACACAGCAACATTCCTAGACACGTACCCTAGCCCCTTCCCCCACGTGTTCAGCAGAGCGTTCATCCTGTTATATATACCCACCTCCCCATGGACATACATAGGCTATAGTTTTCCCTGCAAAGTCCCTTTATGGCAGACATTGTCTTTTGAAAAGCCAGTGTGTACAATCAATTAGTTTCCCATTTCAATCAGAGGCTATTTATTCTTTTGAAAAAGGAACCAGCGCCTTGGTTTGCACTTGAACAAATGTCCTAGGAGCCCCCTTCTCTCCCCTCTCTCATATCTGCCCACAGATGTCAGCTTCTCTTCCTGGAGCTTAATCTTGGGGCTGTGGGAGGTCCCAGGAGCACTCACTCTCACCCTGATCCTGAATCCAAGATCCCAGGGCTTGGGAGGGATAGAAATTCAGCCCCTGGAATTCGCACTCTGTATGAGCTGCAGTGAAGAGATAAAGCACAGGACTGCAAGCCTGTGACAGATGCTCATCGGAACCATGTAAACCAATTTTCCAGAATTTCCCCAGGTGGGCATTCTAATGACTCACAATAGGCAAGCAGGCCTCACCACAGGCCCAGGCATCAAACAGCCCCTTACCCCTATGTGTTAGCTGCCTGGAGAGATGGTGGTCTTCTTAAAGACAGCTGGGCCAGGTCTCTGAGGACTGAAGACCAGATCAAGGGTGAATTGTCTCCAAGAGTTGTCATATGCCTGTCCAATGGGGCTATCCTGTGGAAATCCATTTATTAATTCAACAGAGATTTACTGAGTGCCTGCTATGTGCCAGGCAGCACTCAAGATGCTGAGTAGACAGCAGGGAGCAGAACAGACCAAAATCCCTGCATGCATGGAGCTTCCATTGCAGTGAGAGAAAACAAGCAATAAACAACTCTACATCTGTCCACTGGCAATAAAAGCTATGGAAAAAATAGATCAGAATAAGAGGGATTATTGTTGCTGTTAATAGGACGATCAGACATGATCTCACAAGAACTGACATTTGAGCAAGGGCAGAATTTATTGAGCCAAGGGGACCAAGCCAGTGTTTAAGGGATCAGTTTTCTGGCAGAGGGAACAGAAATTGCAAAGACCCTGAAGTCCCAGCGTGCCTGGAATGTTTGAGGTGTAGCAAGAAGGCCCATGTGGCTGGAGTGAAGTGAGCAAAGGGAACGTAATAGTAATTCTGCCCTGTCTAATACATCATCAGTTTCTCTGGGGTGTGCCTCTAAAACACACCTAGAATCTGTCCATTTCATTCTAGCTGTAGTGCTATCAACTGAATTCAAGCCACTATCCTTTCTGACCAGTCTCTTCTCCACTCTCACCTCTTCCCTCCCATTCATCCTCCACACAATAGCCAGAGTGTTCTTACTATGGTAAATTGGATTATTATTCCTAATCTTTCATTTTCTCCACATAATAATTGTATGCCCTTTGCAATATGAGTTTTCAGTGTCTCCCATTAATGTAGACACGGTGTCTTTTCTAATCTTGTTGATCAGGGACTTGGCCATGTCCCTTGCTTTGGTCAAGGGCATATTAATGGACTCAATGCAGGCAGTGGCATTAAGTGAACCTGTGTGGTTTAGCTTGGTCTTTGTATCTACCATCTTCCATGGGGAGAACGTGCCTTGGAAAACACTGGTTCCAGAATGAGAAACACATGGATATCTAAGATCAACTATTAGTGTGATTCATAGCCACCCTAGCTGGCCTGCAACTGGTGAGACAGAAAATTAACTGCTATTGGGAGCCACAGAGATTTAGGAGTTGTTTGTTGTGGAGCATTTTTGCAGCAGTAGCTGAGTAATACACTTGCCGTGGTATTTTAAATAAAATCTAAACCCTATACTGTGGACTGTAAGACCCCACGTTATCTGCCTTTACCATATTCACCTCTCCTTTGATCTCAACTCGTGCCACTGTCTTCTTACACATGATGCTTTGGCTGCTGCAGTGTTCTGTTTCACTCTTGACACACTACCGGACACTACTCCCACCTCATGCCTGTGTACATGTGGTTCTCTCTGCCTCGAAATCTCTTTCCCATGATTTCTGCACGGTTAACTCTTGACATGCAAGTCTCTGCTTAAATATGACAACATTAGAGGAAGCAGACCATTCAAAGTGGCTCCCACTCACTCCATCTATTTTCTTCATGGAACTTATTGCTTGCTGAAGTTATTTATCAAACATTATATTGGCTGGTTTATTGCTTCTCTTACTCCTCTAAAATGTAAAATCCCTGGAAAGAGTGACATCAAATGTTATATTCAACTTTCACCCCAAGTGTCTAACACAACATTCGACAAGAGTTAGTTCTTTGAAAAGACTATTGACATTGATAAACCCCCAGTGACACTGAATAACAGTAAGAAAGAAGGCACAAATTAGCACTATCAAAAATGAAAAGGGAACAGCACCACACATCGTCCAGACTTTAAACAAGGGGATATTATGAGCAATTTTATGTCAATAAATGTAAAATCATCAGAGAAATGAACAATTCCACAAAAACATAACAAAGTGGGCACAAGAAGAAACCAAAATTCTGAATAATAGCATATCTATTAAAAATTGAATCCATAATTTAAAATCTTTTCATCAAGAAAATGGCAGGCCCAGATGGCTTCGCTGGTAAATTCTTCTAAACATTTAAGAAAGAAGTAACACCACTTCTTTCATAAAGTCTTCCAGGGAATAGAAACAACAACAACAACAACAAAAAAACGGAGCACTTCTCTGTTTGTGTTATGATGCCAACATTACTTTGATACACAAACCCAAAGAACATTGAAAACTGAATCCAGTGATACATAAAATGGATAATATATCACAACCATGTGGGTTTATTCCAGGAATGCATCCTTTAAACGATCATGTAGTTTTCTTCTTTTCTTATTAATGTTACACACTATAAAGATCAAATGTTAAACCAAATTTGCATTCTTAAAATTAACCCAAACTTAGAGAGAAAGGTCAATTCTACACAATCCCCAGGTTCTCTTACCACATCTCTGACCCCAACTCCTGCCACTCCCCATTGGTTCACTCTACTCCAGCCACAAGGCCTCCTGATGTTCTGCAAACACCCCCAGTAAGATCCTGCCTCAGAGCCATCTCACTTGCTTTTCCTCTGCCTGGATCACCTTTCTCCGAGCTGACTACATACTCAACGCCTTCACTTCCTTTTCTCAGAAGCCACCTTCTCAATGCAGCTTCCCTGCTTACTCTGCCGAAACTTCCTATCCCTCTCCTACTCCTGATACTTTCTAGCCTCTTCATTTTTTTATCCTTAGCATTTAGTACCATCTAATATACTATACATTTTATTTGTTTTGCTGATTGCATGTCGTCGCTAATGGGAGCAAAAGATCCATGCGGGTAGGAGTTTTGGTCTGTTTTTGCCCTCTGTAGCTCAAGCATCTGGAACAGTGCCTGGCACTCATGGTAAATATTAGCTGAATGAAGGAATGTCTCAATGTTCTTCACAGGAAGAAATATATTCAGCAAACACTAAGGACTTGCTATATTCCAAGGGGTGCTGGAAATGCACAAAGGAGTCAGGTTCCATCTCTGCCCTGCATATCAGGGGAAGAAGGTGAGGAGGAGACTCAGATACAGAAACAATTCAACACAGCGGGTCAGACTTAACCGATTTTCATTATTTGAGGTAGTTACATTCTGTAAGGTCCCTGCAAACACTGAACTAGCAAATATTGAACCATTGCTCCTAGTGAAAATACAAGGTTAGGTTCCTGCAGCCCTTTGGTCATAGTATTTTCATCAGCCAATCAATATGTAACCTTGTTTTATGTGTGTTTTTGTTTAAAGACAATGTACTTGACATATATCGTTGATTTATTAACACTGAACTCACAGCACTATATTATAATTCACGTTTGAATGAAACTTACTCAACACATGTTATTTTTCTCCTTAGGGCCTGTCTTCTCATGCTTGGGAACACTGGCCAGCACTTCACTGTTCTTGGGGATCATTTTAAGCAGCAAAATCAACAAAATGCACAAAAACGTGAAAAACCATGGCACTAAGTGGACCATGGAAGGACATTTGTTTGCCATATGAGGCAGAAGCCAGAAGACAGAGACAGAGCATTGCCTTGAGGAACCTCAGCTGATAAAGTGTATGTGGAATAACTCAAATTTTTTGCACATTTGTGAATGACCTGAGTATTGACGTGGGGGTTATGAGTAAGTTTTAGTGAGTAGATAAATTCACAAACGTGGAATCTGCTATTACTGGTTGAGCTTCCCTAATCCAAAAATCTGAAATCCAAAATGCTCCAAAATTGGAAACTTTTTGAGTGCCGACATGATGCTTGAAGGAAATGCTGATTGGAGCATTTTTGATTTCAGATTTTTGTATTTGGGATGCTCAGATAGTAAATGCAATGCAAATACTCTCAAATCTTAAAAAATCTGAAATCTAAAACACATCTGGTCCCAGGCATTTTGGATAAGGAATATTCAACCTACTGTAATGAGGATCGACTCTATTTAATGGATCATCTGCAATTTACTGGGCATGATCTCAGAGCAGCATAGAAGTTGAAAGAGAGGTGCAATAGTCAGGGTGGGGTGGGGCCACTGCTGGAAACCTCATCTCTAAAAGAGGCAAGGTCAGACCTCAGGCCCGGAGTAACACCTGGCCAAATGGAATGCTTTCCCAAAGCTCCTTTCTGAGACAATGTCCCTGCCACCATCCTTACCATCCTCTTTTGACAAACACATTTGCAATCTGCTAACCGTGCCTGGTTTGAATGACTTGTCAGGTCTGATTTTGTTCTCTGAAAGTCAATTTTTATTTTTAATTCTTCCAGTGGCTCCACAGAGCTGACAGCTTCCCACAGTGTGTGAGATGCACCACAGCCAGGGGAGATCTCGGGAAAAAGAGGCCCTCTTCAGGAGCGAAGCTGTTTATGTGGATTTCCTGACAGCCTGGACTAATTGTCTTATCTCCTGCTCTCTACACTAAGAGTATTTACATCGGAATGATGCAGAGGCTTTTACCTCTGCAAGCCAACTACCAGGGCTGAAAGCCCACCTGAAATTCCCATCCCCCGTCGATGCCAGGATGGTTTCCGGAGCAACCCCGGGGATGGTATGGTATGGGGGAGGGGACAGGGAAAATCAGGAGGACAGGAGCCCTCCTCACTGTGAGCCTTTCCGCAGCACCCCCTGCATTGGGAACCAGGTGGGAGGGAGGCAGGAAGACAGGAAGGGTATGTGCCTTGATGTGCTTGGCAGCAGCCCCACTTTTTCTCCCTTTTTCTCAATAGCGGGATTGGAGGTTTTTGTGATGCTGTCTGCACAACGGCCAGGCACTTATAACGCTCAGAGGACATGGGTGGTTTCTGCATTATTTATTTTCCTCTTTATCTCCAACGTCCCATATCATTCAAGTATTTATGCATCCAGTCTTTTCTGTATGAGCTAGGCACTGGGGACTCAGAGGTGAACAGATCAGATGTGGCTGCTGCTCCCCGAGTTTACAGTTGGGAGTTGAGACGAAAGAAATACCCTGACATGTATTGTCCTACATTTACTCAAGACAAGAACTAGGGAGGAAAAATTTAGGGAGCAGAGGGAGGATATTATAAGAGAACCTAATCTAGTCTGGGGATTCTGAGAAAGCTTCCTGGTGGAGGTGACATTTACATTGAGATTGAAAATGCGAGCAGGAACTGGCCAGATGGGATATGAGATGGCGAGGTGAGGGTTTTGGGTCGAAAGGATTGTGCAAAGGCCCAGTGGCAGGAAGGCAAACCTGGGAAGATCTCAAAGATTTTCTTGACCCACCATCTTCTCTACTTTATAGATGAAAAACCTAAGGGTGGTGACTCGTTCAAGGTCACACAGAGAGTTAGGAGCAGGACTGGGATTGATCCTGGGGCTATTCCCTATCTTCTAGCTCTTTCTCTGATTCCCAACAGGCCTACCAGTTCCAAGCTTCTTCCAATTTCTTTCTTGGATCACAAGTGATAAATCTGACTTCTCTTCCTCAACTCTCAGTGTAGGATGCATCGACTTGGATGTGGGTCACTGAGGAATGTTCTTCAGGGGGAAGCCAAGAGAGGAGAAGTCTTTATGTTAGAACAGGTGCTACCATGGCCAGGTGCATCCCCCAGGCTGATGGTGGCGTGGAAAGCAGAGCCAGGGCGTGGATGAGTCACCTCCTCACCAGCATCTGAGCCAATACCTCCTTGTCCATGGCTCTGCTGTGGCCCTGGAGTGGCTCAGGTTCTCCAATGTCCATTTCCTTCAGAGAGGCGAGGGGAACCTCCTGGTTGGAGGCCTTGCCAGAGCAGCCCTGATAGACTTGGGTATCCCAGAGGCTGGAGGGACCCCTGGGAGACAACAGACCAGCTTGGAGCCATGGAGCCCCTCTGAAGTTTCTGCTGGATCTTAGGCATCCTCCAGCCCTCCCTTCCTGCTCTATTGATGAGGAGCTTGAGTCCAGAGAAGGGAAGGGATGTTATCCAAGTCCACACAGGGGACTCAGAGGCAGAGCTGGTGTCCTGCACCTTATTCCAGGGCTCTCAGCAGCTTTAAAGCAGAGGATCATGGGAGGCCTTGAAGCAGAAGATTATGGGAGGCCTTGAAGACTCCATTGTGCATGATGTTAACAGCAGTGTCATCTTCCCTCAACACCTGCAGTACCAGGCAGGAAAGCAGCCATTTGGTTAGATTCTGATCTGCACTGGAAGTATGTAAGATACCACCAAAAAAAGAGTTAGAACCTAGGTGACAGGCCTGTGGGTGGCATCCCCACCCTTTCTCCACTGATGCAGATCTTACCCAAGGACAAGATGGCATGGGGTCACCAGCTGTGGGTCCCCACGGGTAAATCACTTAGCCTCAGTTTCCCCAACTCTAAAATGGGGATAGTGACCCCTATCTCATGGTGTGGCTCGGAAATGAAGTGAAACGTGAGCATCCTTCTCTCCCCTGCCACCATTTTGTCCATAGCTAGAATGCCTTTCTGTTTATCTCCCTCTGCCTCTCTTTCTCTCCTCGTGATGGTTAATTTTATGTGTCAACTTGACTGGGCCACAAGGTGCCCAGGCATTTGGTTAGACATTGTTCTGGGTACTTCTGTGAGGGTGATTCTGGAGGAGATTAATATTTGAATGGGTAGAATGAATAGAGAAGATTGTCCTCCCCAAAGCCAACAGGACTCATCCAATCAGTCAAAGACCTGAATAGAACAAAAGGGCTGGGTAAGCGGGAACTCCTGCTGCCTGATGGCCTTAAACGGGACATCTGTCTTTTCCTGCATTTGGACTTGAGTGGAAGCATCAGCTTTTCTTTGGTCTTGAGCCTACTGGCTTTGACCCCCACCATCGGTTCTCTTAGGTCCTCAGCTTGCTGACTGCAGCAAATCTTGGGACTTCTTAGCCTCCATAACTGTGTGAGCTGATTCCTTATAATAAAATTTTCTTCTTCTCCACATGTATGTATATGTGTGTTGGCTCTGGGTTCTGTGTCTCTGGAGAACCCTGACTAATACATCTCCCACCCCTAGTTCATCATTCAGAGGCTTTGGGCCTCCAGATCTGATGTCTGCAAGGAGTCTCTTCCCAGCTATTCTTCTCAGGGCTCCCGGCCCCACCCGATCCTTTCTGGCCTCGACTTCTGCCTTGGCAAGTGTGTTCGCATCCCATCCACAAAGGAAGAAAGATCTTGCTGAAGCATGACTAGCCCAGAGTTCTGAGTTCAAACCCTTGCAGTCCTCATCTCCTCATGGGGCTGAAGGTCACTCCTTGTTCACCTTACAGGATTTAATGAGGATGAAAATGGGATCCTGACTTTGCTCCCTCTCCACTGCCTTCTAGGCTATAAGGTGTGTGTCTTCAGAGCCTGCACCTTGGCTACCTTTTCATCCCATCCCTGGGAATGGACCTTACTACGCTAGTGCTCCATTACTACCCTAATGCTTCATTCATTCCCTGGCACAGGACCTTACTACCCTAATTCTCCCACTGAATTATTTTTTATTTTTTATTTTTGAGACAGAGTCTCACTCAGTCAGTTGCCCAGGTTGGAGTGCAGTGGCATGATCTTGGCTCACTGCAACCTCTGCCTCCCAGGTTCAAGCGATTCTCCTGCCTCAGCCTCCC
>CAUYQU010093390.1:0-21665 GCA_963574635.1 Cheracebus regulus | reverse complement strand
GACTTTCTGTTCTGTCAGTTTACTGAGAATGATGGTTTCCAGATTCATCCATGTCCCTACAAAGGACATGAACTCATCGTTTTTTATGGCTGCATAGTATTCCATGGTGTATATGTGCCACATTTTCCCTGTCCAGTCTATCATTGATGGGCATTTGGGTTGGTTCCAAGTCTTAACTATTGTAAACAGTGCCGCAATGAACATTCGTGTGCATGTGTCCTTATAGTAGAATGATTTATAATCCTTTGGATATATACCCAGTGATGGGATTGCTGGGTCAAATGGAATTTCTATTTCTAGGTCCTTGAGGAATCGCCACACTGTCTTCCACAATGGTTGAACTAGTTTACACTCCCACCAACAGTGTAAAAGTGTTCCTATCTCTCCACATCCTCTCCAACATCTGTTGTCTCCAGATTTTTTAATGATCGCCATTCTAACTGGTGTGAGATGGTGTCTCAATGTGGTTTTGATTTACATTTCTCTAATGACCAGTGATAATGGACATATTTTCATGTGTTTGTTGGCCTCATTTGTCTTCTTTTGAAAAGTGTCTGTTCATATCCTTCACCCACTTTTTAATGGGTTTGTTTGTTTTTTTTTTTTTTTCCTGTAAATCTGTTTTAATTCTTTGTAGATTCTGGATATTAGCCCTTTGTCAGATGGGTAGATTGCAAAATTTTTTTTCCCATTCTGTTGGTTGCCAGTTCACTGTACTGATTGTTTCTTTTGCTGTGCAGAAGCTGTGGTGTGGAGTTTGATTAGATCCCATTTGTTTACTTTGGCTTTTGTTGCCAATGCTTTTGTTGTTTGGGTTATGAAGTCCCTTGCCTATGCCTATGTCCTGAATGGTTTTGCTTAGGTTTTCTTCTAGGGTTTTTATGGTGTTAGGTCTTACATTTAAGTCTTTAATCCATCTGGTGTTAATTTTAGTGTAAGGTGTCAGGAAGGGGTCCAGTTTCTGCTTTCTGTGCATGGCTAGCCAGTTTTCCCAACACCATTTATTAAACAGGGAATCCTTTACCCATTGCTTGTTTTTGTCTGGTTTGTCAAAGATCAGGTGGTTATAGATGTGTGGTATTGCCTCTGAGGCCTCTGTTCTGTTCCATTGGTCTATATCTCTGTTATGGTATGAGTACCATGCTGTTTTGATTACTGTAGCCTTGTAGTATAGTTGGAAGTCAGTTAGCGTGAGGCCTCCAGCTTTGTTCTTTTTGCTTAGGATTGTCACACACAAGAGTTTTTAAAGGAAGGAGTAAATTTTAGAAAATCAGAAGTTACAGGCAAAACTACAAATCAATACATGGAAGTTATACATTGGTTTGGCTGAAAAAAATAGAATACCTTAAAGTGAGGGGCATACAGGTCATAGAGATTGTCTGATTTGCAGTTGGTTAAGGAAGCAGGGCTTTGTGCAAAAACTTGAAGTCAAAAAAAGGAATGTTAATATCTGGGCTTTGGGACTGACTTTCTCCAGGACTCCCAGGAAGAAATTTAGAATGAAGAACTGTAGTCAGAGTTCAGTCCTTAGTTTCCCCCTTATCTGAGGACTCTGTGCCAGCTGATGGCATTTCTCCACTTGGTGGGAGTCCAGATTTCTGAAAAACAACTCAGTGGCATATGTTACAGTGTTATCTTTAGTTTCTATATGGAACCAAACATCTTGTGATCATAACTTCTTTGGCTATTGTTTTGAGCCATTATTACTTTCTTACTTATTGGGTTGCTCATTTACTTCTCAGGGCTACCTGGGTGCCTAGAATGTCCCTTGAAGGAACTCAAGATTTTCCTTTATTTCCGTGCTTATGGAGGTGGGGAGTGAGTGGCAAGCCCTTAAGAGGGGTCCCTGCTCTGCCTCACTTGTACTAATTCTAGGTTTACCTCCCTCCACTCAGCACACACTCCTTGCACCCATCATACTGAACCCTGGGCGGCTCCTACAATGTATGGTGTTTCATTCTGCAGCTCTTTCTCATGTCTCTGCCTTGTTGCATGTCATTCCATCTGCCTGAAATGCCTTTTCCCACTTCTTCACCAAGCTGGACCCACTCACCTCCACTAACGCAGTTCAGTCATCCAGATTTAAGAAGCCTCCACTGATGCTCCGGGTCAGATTGCTTCTGAAAGTTTTATGGAGATAACATTTATGTGCCATAAAGTTCACCTTTGACAATTATACAGTCCAGTGGTCTTTAGTGTATTTACAAACCTGTGCCACCACCTCCATAATCTAATTTTAAAACATTATGGCCAGGCAAGGTGTCTCATGCCTGTAATCCCAGCATTTTGTGAGGCCGAGGCAGGTGGATCACCTGAGGTCAGGAGTTTGAGACCAACCTGGCCAACATGGAGGTACCCCGTCTCTACCAAAAATACAAAATTAGCCAGGTGTGGTGGCACATGCCTGTAATCCCAGCTACTTGGGAAGCCGCAGGAGAATCGCTTGAAACCGGGAGGCAGAGGTTGCAGTAAGCTGAGATCATGCCATTGCACTCCAGCCCGGGCAACAAGAGGGAAACTGTTTCAAAAAAAAAAAATTACCCCCAAAACCCACTAAGTCACTCCCAGTCTTTCCTCTACCCTTAGCTATAGTAGTTACTACTCCACATTGTCTCTAAAGATGTACAAGCAGAATTTGGTGCCCCTCGTCTGGCCGTAACTGCATCCCATTAGCTGGCCTGGTCGTCTTCCCAGCCCATCTCTTCCAGGCAACCTGAAGGTCTTAGCAGGCAGGGAACCTTGTCTTTAGCTCTGTATTCTGAGAACCTGGCTTGATTTGCAAACATGATAGGACCTCAAAATTTGGTTGAAAAAAGAGAAAAAGAACTTTGCATTTGAACCCCCAAAGCTTATTTATCTACTACCTCAAATATCAGGATTCATTCTTACTGTTAGGGAAAGAAAGCCTTCCTGGTGACAGAAAATGTCTGACCTTTGACCAGAATTTCTTATCTAAGAGAAGTGGAGAACATGGTGGAAGAGTGAGCATTAAGGAAGACAGAGCTGTACTCAGAAGAACTGCCCCAGAGGAATTTGTCGTCATTCTTAAGCAGTACTGCTTAAAGAACTTTTTTTTTTTTGAGACCAAGTCTCACTCTATCACCCAGGCTGGAGTGCAATGGCACAATCTTGGCTCACTGCAACCCCCACCTCCCAGGTTCAAGGGATTCTCCTGCCTCAGCCTCCCTAGTAGCTTGCATTACAGGTGCCCACCACCATACCGGCTAATTTTTTGTACTTTTAGTAGAGATAGGGGTTTCATCATGTTGACCAGGCTGGTCTCGAACTCCTGACCTCAGGTGATCTGCCCGCCTCAGCCTCCCAAAGTGCTGGGATTACAGGCATGAGCCACCACGCCCGGCCTTTAAATAACTTCTTCAAGTATTAATTTCTTAAGAGGACTAGTTGATTTTCTTCCCTGAAAGAAGTTGTTTTAGCACATATAGGAACTGACCTAGTTATATAAGTAGTGGGCAGAGGCTTTGGGGCCCACCAGAACAAAGTTTGAACTGAGGTTCTTACTCTGACTTCGTGTGACCTTAGGCAAATTGAGCCTCGGTCTCCTCACTTATAAAAACTAAGGAAAGAATAGGATTTTCATGGAAGATAAGTTCAAAACGAGACCATATGTTTAAAGAATATAGTACAATTTCTGGCACATTGAAGACTCAATAAACAGTAACTTTTGCAAAAAGTTAAATGCAAAAGTTAAAGTTAAAACTCTGGTTTTAAAGACATAAAACCCACTGATTCTAGTTAAAATAATTTTCTTTTAATGAGGAAGATTTCACTAGCTAATATTATAAAACTGTGAACTCTCTTCCACCTCTTAGATACCACAGCACCTCTGACACACCAGATGCATGGAAGTATTTCTCTGCACACCAGTCAAACCCTTCTCCAGCCAATACCAGCTGGGAGTCACACAACCTTATTCATCTAGCCTGAATTAGCAGCAAATCTCTCAGGTTAAAGGCTCAGTCCCACAAGACTGCCTCCTACTTCAAGTGCCAGTCAAAAGTCTGAGCTTCTGGAACTTTTGACCCATTGCCCATACATTGGGGTTCCCATGATCGCTTCCTTGAGTTCAATTAATTTGCTATAATGGCTCATAGAACTGAAACACTTACATTTACCCATTTATTATAAAGGATGCTACAAAGGATATAGATGAACAGACACATGGAAGAGATGCACAGGGCAAGGCATGTGAGAAGGGGTGTGAGCTCCTATGACCCTCCACCCATGCAACATCACCAGGAGCCTCTATGTGTTCAGCTATCCAGAAGCTCCCCAAATCCTGCTCTTTTGGGTTTTTATGGAGGCTTCATTACATAGGCATGACTGGTTACATCATTGGCCATTGGTGATTAATTCAAGCTTCAGCCTGCCTGCCTTCTCCTGAGGTTGGGAGGTGAGGCTGAAAGTCCCAACCCTCTAATGATGCCCTGATCTTTCCAGTGACCAGTCCCCATCCTGAAGCTATTTAGGGGCCCCCATCCAACAGTCATCAGTCATCTTATCTCCAGAGAGATAAGACAGTCTTTATTTCTCTGGAGGGCGCATGAGTTTTAGAAGCTTTTGCCAGAAAATGGGTCAAAGACCACACATACTTCACAATATCACATCCTGCTGCCCTCTGGGTTGGCTTCATTCTCTCCTTCTGGGCACAGGGACTGTTAGCAGCTCTAGATGCACATAGGAAAGTCTCATCATCAGAGAAAAGGGCTTCTCTCTTCAAGCTCAGGACACTGATGCCTGTAGGGACACAGGCTTCTTCCCTTTACCTGTCACCAGGGGAAGTGAGAGTGAAATACTGTGGTTAGTGCAGCTTGAACCACATGCCCATCCTTGTGGTCAGAGAGAAGGGTTAATTAACAAAAGAGAAAAGGTCCTGGGCAGACAGAAGCAATAGTGTAACTTCCCAGTGGATTCTTCTTGTCCTCTGCCCAGATAGAGCCAATTTATCAAAGCAGGGGAACTGCAATAGAGAAAGAGTTTTACTTACACATGTAGAGCTGGCTAAATGGGAGATCAGAGTCTTACTATTACTCAAATTAGCCTTCCCCAAAATTCAGAAGCTAGAGTTTTTCAAGGATAGTTTGTGGGAAGGGGGAGGTGCTAGGCAATGGGTGCTTGCTACTGATTGGTTAGGGGTGCAGTCATAGGGGTGTGGGACATGGTCCTCAAATATGCTGAGTCACTTCTGAGTGGGGCCACAGGAGTGGTTGGCAGGTCCAGGTGGTGTCATCAGTCATCAGACATGCAGAAAACCTGAAAAGACATCTCAAAAGGCCAATCTTAAATTCTGCAATAGTGATGCTATCTGCAGGATTGTTTGGGGAAGTTGTACATCTTTTGACCTCTGGAATGATGGTTGGCAATTGTTTATGTCTACACCTCAGCAGAATTCAATCTCCTCTCATCCTAGCCTGGTAGCTTTCATTAGCTTTACAGAGGCAGTTTAAACTGAATGTCCCCCAAAGTTAGCTTGGCCCAAACCCAGGAATAATATTAATTATTATTAATATTAAGGGCAGTTTGAAGGCCAAAGGCAAGATGGAGGTTGATTAAATCAGACCTCTTTCACTGCCATAATTTTCTGTTATAATTTTTGCAAAGGTGGTTTCAGTGGGTGCCTACTGCTGTTTTCTCCCCTCTTTGCTGGAAAGTATCACTTTACAGGGCTTGTTAAAGCAATAAATGTATGGTAATAGTAAGGCTGAGTGAGGAAAGCCTAGGGCTTGACCTTGGACCTTCTCCTAGAGAACCTTGTCTCGGAGAAGCTGTCCCAGTTGAAATAAGCCAAATAAAGATGTTCATTGAGGCATAGGGTGATGCTCCGCATTCCTTGGTCTGGTATCTGCAACAAAGGGACCATACAGAGTGGTAAGGGGTCCCGCAGCTGGGTGAGGCACAGCCCTGGTGAGAGCTGCCAGCTACCCTGGGATGAGACCTGGGGGCCGGGGCTTCTTTCTCAAGGACGATTAAACAAACGGACTCAGAGCAGGGGTAGGAGTGGGACAGGGAAGGGAAAAGAGAGATTAGCCATCGTGTGGGGAGCATGTGGGAACTCAGCAAGTGATAGCAGGGTATGCCTTTGTAAATTAACAGTCTCAGCAAGTTCATATTCTACCCCACCCCCAAGGTTTAGAGTAGGAAGGATATGTGGGTTGCTTTAAGGCTAAGTATGCTAGAGGGATGATAGGAGGCAGCTGTGGAGAGGCATAGACGTGAGTCAGAAGCAGACAGCCCCACCCTTGGGGTAAAAAATCCTGGATCTATTTAATCCCCCAAGTTCTTGGGACCCTTGTATCCAGCCCATCACCATTGAGGCCTCTCTCCACTGTGGAAGGCTTTTTTTTTTTTTTTTGAGACAGAGTTTCTGTCACCCAGGCTGGAGTACAATGGCACAGTCTCGGCTCACTGCAATCTCCCCGTCCCGGGTTCAAGCAATTCTCCTGCCTCAGCTTCCTGAGTAGCTGAGACTACAGGCACATACCACCACACCCAGCTAATTTTTGTATTTTTAGATGGGGTTGCAGCATGTTGACCAGGATGGTCTCAGTCTCCTGACCTCATGATCCACCTGCCTGGGCCTCCCAAAGTGGATTACAGGCGTGAGCCACTATGCTCGGCCCCACCGTGGAAGGCTTCTGTGTGAACTCTCTTTTCTGGAAGGAATTCTCTCTAATCACGCATCTAGTGCTTTAACTCCCTTTATCACTTTGACCTTGGAATGTTTGGTTTTCCTAGTTTAAATCTTTCAAGAGTATTTGCCAACAGAATAAATGATTATAATAACACAGCCTCTGAACTTGACATAGGAGACGCATCTGCAGAGTTTTTCCTTGTGTGGATAGATAATGACTTGCATTTCGTTCAGAAGGAACTGACTGTTTAACAAATGAGTTGCTGAAGGCGCCTCAGTTAACTCTCATAACCACTAGTGTTTATTAGTGCACTTAGACAAACTTGAGCATATTATCCAGATTCCCTACAGTATAAAACAAAGACAAATTCATAGTTTGTTTTATTATTCTTTCATTTCCCTTTATCGTGTTTTTAAATTGCAAAAAGAATGCATGCTTGTTTTATTAAGAAAAATCATACAAAATATATAAAGAAATATTTAGTATACTGCCCTACACTCTTACACCTTCAGCTACCTTCCCCTATGGTAACTAAAGTTAACGAATTCTGTATTTACACAACTGCATACAAACATGTATACATACTTAGGGAAATAAATATATGGAATTATGGAATATGTAATTATATCAATGTTAGCAATAGAATCATACTATACACATTATTCTGGATTTTTTTTCCCTATTAACAGTATGTCTGATGAAGATCAGTATTTAACTCAGTCTTTTAATGTTAACATGATATTCTTTGCTATGATTGGATGGAACATGACTGTCCCTCTATGAGACTGTTCCCCATAGAAGAACAGTCAGACTATTTCCAGTTTTTGCCACCATGAACAATGCTACATTAATTATACTCATGTGTATATCTCTACATAATATTTTCTTCATAGACTAGCTTCTCAAAACTATAGAATTATTTATTCTTATGCTATGCTTATTTTTCATATTAAGAGTGTCATTATTTTCCAGAATTTTGTTGTAGCTCTCTGTATTAGTCCATTCTCATGCTGCTATAAAGAACTGCCCAAGACTAGGTAATTTATAAAGGAAAGAGGTTTAATTGACTTACAGTTCCACATGGATGGGAAGGCCTCAAGGAACTTACAGTCATGGCAGAAAAAGAAAGCAAAACATCCTTCTTCACATGGCAGCAGGAAGGAGAAGAATAAGAGCCAAGCAAAGTGGAAAGCCCCTTATACAACCATCAGATCTCATGAGAACTCACTATCACAAGAACAGCATGGAGGTAACCAGCTTCATGATTCAATTACCTCCCACCGGGTCCCTCCCATGACATGTAGGGATTATGGGAGCTACAATTCAAGATGAGATTTGGGTGGGGACACAGCCAAACCATATGGCTCTCACTCTTCTCAACTTGAGAGGTTTTCTTGTATCCTTAGCAGCTGTAGACATTTTTCTCCCTTTAAAATCTTAGACATATAATAGTAAAAATGGTATCTTGTTTGTGTTTAATTGGCTTTTCCTTGATTTACTCATGAGATTGAACCTTTTTCATATGTTCATTGACTATTGGCTTTTTGTCTTCTCTCAGTTGCATGTTTATGTCTTTTGCATATTTTTTTATTAAATTGTTTACCTTTTGTTCTTTTTCTTTTCTTTCTTTTTTTTTTTTTTTTTGGAGATAGGTTTTACTTTATCACCCAGGCTGGAGTGCTGTGGCACAATCTTGGCTCACTATAGCCTTGACTTCCTGGGCTCAAGTAATGCTCCTCCCAAGTAGCTGGGACCACAGGCACGTGCCACCACATGTAGCTAATTTTCTTGATTTTTTTTTTTTGTTGAGAGAAAGTCTCACTATGTTGCCCAGGCTGGGTATGGAACTCCCAGGTTCAAGCAATCCTCCCTTCTCAGCATCCCAAAGTGTTGGGATAGCAGACCCAAGCCACCACCCCCACTTGCCTTTCTTCTAATCAATTTGTTTAAAGTTATGTATGTTAATGATTACTATTTGTTTATCATAAGTACTGCAGATAATTTTCCTAGTCCATCATTTATTTTTTGGGTTTATGATATGTTAACATACAGTTTAAAATTTTTTAAATTTTATAAAGTCAAGTATGTCTCTGAGCTTGTGGTGTTTTTAATAAGCTCTGCCAGGTACAGGATTATGTTATCCTCTTAATTCCCTTAAAATAGTTATTATTTAACATTTTTATATTTAGATCTCCAATTCATCTGAAATTTAATTCTAGCATTCTTTCTTTGGATGTGTCCCAATTACGTTGTTACCATTTTATTAGTCAAAACAGCCATTTCCTCCTGAATTTGAAACGTCAACGTGCCATATATGTTGCAGGTGAGCCACAACTACCTGGGCCGGTGGCGTGGGAGTAAAAAAATTTACCAAGACAGTTGTAGGTAAAGAAAGGCAGATTTATTAGAGAATGCAGTAAAATGTGTTGCAAGAGGGCAATGGGCAAGTCAGCATTCGAGAAGAAGCTGACTGTAAGGAAACAAAGGCTTGCTGGAGATTTTATAGGATGGTTCTCAGCCTGATTGATAAAGCCAAGGTAGCAGGGAGCTAACTTGCATTCTTCTGTCAGCCAAGGTGTTTGATAAATGGAGGTGTTCGATGATAAGCAGGAAGTTTGTGAGTTATGTGAGTTACCTGTGCAGGAGGGCCATATGCCCTGGGCCATAAAGAAAAGCAGATCTAAAGCATATCTGCTGCTTCTTGTTGTTCATATGTTCTGGACTGTGAAGAAAGGCAGATTTCTAGCTTATTTGCTTTATCTCTTTGCTTTCCCTGATCCCATCAGCCTGACTCCTTTTCCCTAATTAAGACTCCACAACATATTAAATTCCTATATATGCTTTCTGGACTCTGTATTCCATTTCATGAATCTATCAGTTGATACAATTGGTTGCCATCTAGTCCATGACACTTGTCTTTGGGTTATAGCAAATATACCTTGATAATTTCAGGAGGGATCACAACTATAATAATTTGGTTAGAGAAGGATCACATAAAGAAAAACAGATTGTCTTGAGATATTCGAGAACTAATTCTGTCAGTATATTTACATTAAAAACTCAGCTGATGGGGAAATGAGTACTACTTATACCACAGTGCATTTATAGGCCATATTTGTATATGATTAGCAAATGTATTATACTAATGGAATTTTCAGGTTCCTACACATAGATTATTTTTTAATTTTTGTGAGTGTATTCTTCACCCTTAAATCTTGACGAGAAATCAGCTTTGAAATCTTAATGTGGCCCTATCTCTAGGAAAGAGTTCATTTGGTATGGAGTTCAAGCATCACTAATTTAAATAAGTGTAGGAGAAATCACCATGTAAGAGAGTCTAGAAGAAACCATCTCAGTAGTGAGATGTGAATTCATGATTATTTTAAAAATAAAAATTAGTTTTCTAACTTTTGGAAACATATAACTTCAATCAGCCAACCAGATGCCTGATAAGTAGAGGAATTTTGGTTATCTACCTTGATCACTAGCTAAGAGGGAATTCTAATTAAATATTAAAAATTACATTTTAATTAATTATAAAAATGTTTATAAAGGGCTCTTATTCTTAAGTAAAACATTTCTCTTGCAGTATTTGAGAATCACTGGATGTTTTTTCATTGAGAAAGCAAATGAAAATTTTGAACAATCTACCATTTGAATTAATTAGTAGAGTTCATATTAATGGGATTTTTTTGGCTCTCTTTGAATTGACTCATGTTGGGGCTCAGCCAGATGACCCTTCAATGCCTAATTTTAAATTAACCTCCACATATAATTAGAAATGATCCCTGCTCTTTTTCACTGAGCACTGGATATTTGATAGTTAACATTTTATTGAGAATTAGTCCAGGTCTACAGTCCCCTGTCTACAATTTTGAAATCTAAAGGGTTCTGAAAACTTTAGGGCTTTTGAAACTCTTTGACAGCAAACTCTGATGTGATATTTATGGCTGTTATCCCTCTTTATACATTTTGATGCATATAATGTATTTGCATGCTTTAGGGTAGCTGCCCTAGGCTCCACTTGGGTTGATAAATAATATACATTATAAGCACCATTTTCCCTTTCCAAAAAAAAAATTCAGTAACAAAATATATCCCTGATTCCAGGGATTTCTGGTAAGAAATTGTATAGAGTTATATTTGGGAAAGGCTCAGTGGTGCTTGCTAACCCCATTCTTTTTGTTGTGATCATTAATGATAGCATTAAACACTTTTTTTTTTTTTTTTGAGATGGAGCCTCACTCTGTCACCCAGGCTGGAGTGCAGTGGTGCGATCTTGGTTCGCTGCAACCTCTGTCTCCTGGGTTCAAGCTATTCTCATGCCTCAGCCTCCCAAGTAGTTGGGATTACAGGCACATGCCACGATACCTAGATAATTTTTTGTATTTTTAGTAGAGACAGGGTTTCATCATGTTAGCCAGGATGGTCTCGATCTACTGACCTCGTGATCCACCAGCCTCGGCCTCCCAAAGTGCTGGGATTACAGGCATGAGCCACCGCCCGGCGTAAAGACTATTAATAATGTCATTTATTGAGTACTTCCTGTGTTTATAGGCATGACTCTAAACTGAGAGCTTGAGGCTGTCACTCTTCACATCCAGCCACATCACTACTTAAAGACAATGCTGCATTGGCTACAGCTGGTGTCCAAAGCAGGAATTCTACTCCTGCACTCCAGCATTTATTTTTACATCTACTATATATTTGTCCATGAGATTTTTTTCTTCCTCCTTAGTACCCTGTTTTATTCCTGCAGTTTGGTGTTCTTTGTGGAAAATGGGATAAGAATAGCAGAATCTATGGAGGAATCCATGCATAATGTAGTTTGGTTGAGGTCCTAAAACTCTTAGCTCCTTCCTGTGTCAGTTTTCTTATGAAATAGGATTCCAACACCAGCTCTGCCCACTTCACAGCGTGATTGTGAGGCTGTGATGAGATAATAATATATTTCAAAGCCTATCAAAGGGCTTTGCAAGTTTAATGTGCTCCATGACACATGCTACCTTTGACTTCATCCCTCTAAAAATCTTCCTAAAGCAAAGTAACTTCAATTCTAAAACATGGAAAGTGTCAAACAATTCTACAGTGCTTAATGTTCAGGCTTCTAAACAGAGCTTACGTAGAGGTGAATACTCAGAAAAAGAAGGAAAAGGATGAAAGCCAGGATGACACTGAGGATGCACTGAAATGCAATCCTCAACTCTCATGACTTTTTGGGAACCTGCCATCTTGAGAGAATGTCGGCAGGCCTGCAGACCTGCAGTGGTTAAATCAATAGTTAATGATGTTCGTCATGTAATTGGAGCCTCTAGTTTGTTTATGCTAGACCAACTTTATCCATACTCCAAACAAATTATCTCTTATAATTACCAGCCCGAAGATAAATCTCTAAATGTTTTTCTGATGATAGTGCTGTGGTTGGCAGGTGTTAAAAGTGCCTCCCAGGGACAAAGATTGAAGATGAGCTTGTTCCCACAAATCCTTCAGGCGAGGATGTTGAGCTTTCTATCCCGCCATGTGCAAAAGAGCCTTTTATGGTGCCCTGTTAATGAAATCTAATAGGCAAAGGTCGTACATCTTTACAAACAAAAATGCGAAGTTGGTATGTGATAAATGGACTCCGTGGGGCTTAATGGACGTGATTTAGTGAAAAAAACCCATGTTTAAACAGTCAGCTCAGTTGCTCGCTAATGTTTACGTCTTAAATATCCCCACACAGTTATTCTCCTTACCTGGTAGAATGATTAAACTAAATACAAAAATAAGCAGTCTGTGTGTTTTTAGTGCTCTAAACCAAAGTGATTGGTCATCTGATGTTAATGTTAAATGTTAACCACCAGAGCAAACACTTTGAAACATTTAAAACAAAGCTGTAGGTCTTTAAATAAATCTTTGTTTAAAAAACTACCTAATTTAAATGTGCTGTTAAAGTCTTCTAAAGGAAGAAGTCTTAGGATCTGTATGTTTTAATCACTGCTTGCAGAATACTAAGTAATGCATGCACATGTGCAGGGTTTTATCCAAAAATTTGTTCAGCTTAGAAATGCAAAAATAAGTTAAATCTGGAATTATAAAGAGTTAAATAAATCAGATATTGTTGAATTGAATCACTGCTGGTTTTAGGAGAAGTTACCAGTTCATTTGCTGTAGTTGTACCGCTGAGCTAAGAGACAGTTCAATAAATCAACTCAAGCTTGATGGATTCTTCAATTCATTGAAATGAGTGCGTGGAAGAGAAAAGAAATCTCTTAGTATTCCCTCTTTGACAAAAGGGTATGCAAAGAGCCTGAATGGATGAATGGTTGATTAATTTTGCCAGAAATTTTCTTGACAGCAGGAAATATGTTTTTGCATTACTCTGTTTGCCTGGGATTTATTCGGTAGACTATGAATTATTGCATGTAAATTGGTACCTGAGGCTATGTTGCTAAAGTAGATAGCCCCTGGTACAGTTTCTGAATACAGGACCTGTAATATTTTTGTATGGTCTTACACTCCACACCCGTATGTGTTGCCCTGCAGCGGTATATATAAATTTCTGCTCTCCCTGATGTTAGCAGAACAGTCAAGCACTGCCAGTGATTCAATATTGAGCTTGGTTTGAATGCTCATCTGTGTTTGTCTCAAGAAAGGATGTGGCTGGAGGCAACCAACTGCCAGAGCTTGGTAACTCCTTGACTCATCAACCTGGCAGCTTCCTAATAAATAGACTCTTACCTGTAAATAAGGAAGAGAAGGTACAAGGGAGCCTCTTGTGCTTTCTATACAGCAAGTCTGCAAATGAGCACATTTCCTAGTTTTATCTCATCGAGAAGGAATATAGCTACACACGAAAAGACCTTGGCTGCTGTTGATGACAGCTGAACCCTATGCGAACAAAAATAGGATAGCCTCTCCGTTTACCATCTTATACCTTTCCCATAAAGAAGGATGCTCTGCCACATAGGTGGCCTTTCCCGGGTCAGTGTGGAGAGTAGGAAGGCTTGTAGTTCTCAAAACCTGTATGGGGCAATAGATAACACAATAATTGCTTCCATTTAGACCTCTTCTGCTGCCGTGTTCAATTGCTGGAATACTAGGAAGCCCAAGAATGAAGTCATGTACAAAGAAGTGCTTTGTTTTCTCCCCACTTGCTATGGTCTGAATGTTTGTGTTGCCCTAAACTTCGAATGTTAAAATCCAGATCCCCAAAGTGATAGTATTAGGAGATGCCTTTGGGAGGTGATCATGTCATGGGGTCAGAGCCCCCGTGAGTGGGATTAGATAAAAGAGATCTCAAAGAGACCCTCCCCTTTTCTCTCACATGAGGACACAGCAAAAAGATGGCAGCCTGTGAAGCAGGAGGCAGGTGCTCCTCAGACTCTGAATCTGTCAGGATCTTGATCTTGGACTTTCCATCCTCCAGAACTAGGAGAAATAAATTTCTGTTGTTGATAAGCCATTCAATTTGTGGTATTTGCTTATTGCAACCTGAATGGACTGACACACCATTCATAAATTATTTACCTTCTGTTTATTTTGTTTTCCTTCTAGAGGTTTACACTGGAACGTCCTTTCTTTTAGATACAAGACCAGAAATTATCTATAGCATAAAGCGTTGTCATATGACATTTTGCCTAATTTTACTTTATGTGTTTTTTTCACACACCCACACTGAGTCTCTTGAAAGCATGAGTGCTTTCGCTATTTCTGCAAATAAATGCATAGAAAAAGTATCCCTTTAAAAATTTTGAATACACACACATACACACACACACACACACACACACACACACACACACACTCCCTCCCTCCTAAGCTCTGAGGCTGAAAAGTATTTTCATCAGCTATCCAAATTTGGCATTTCATATTTTTTCCTCAGATTACAGTAAGAGATCGAAAAATGATTAAAAGACAATGTTAAGTGAAATAAGAATATGATGTCCAACTTCAAATGAGAACAAATGGCACATGTAAATAGAGTAGAAGAAAGCTTAGAAAATTTGGCTTCCAGTTCCTGCTCCAGCATCAAATAACTATGGATGATATTGGGAATAATTTTGAAGCTTTTGAGCTTCAGCTTTCTCATCTGTTAAATGGATATCACCAATTTTTATCCTACTACCAGCTAGAGAATTGGTGAACATCAATCAAGATGATTTTGATCACATGTAGAAAAGCCAATATTGTTCTATAGACATAAAATTTTACTTTCTCTTTAAGTGTAGTAACACTTCTAAGTTTTGATTCTTTGCATATTGTAATATCAACCTGTGTTTGATGGAAGCTTCCTAGGCTGGTGCCGCCTAATAAGTGACCCTAAAGTCTTCCATAGTCAGCCTTCCAGTTACCCCTGCTATTTCCCTTGTCCTTGGCCTGTAGGAGTCCAGCTGGTGGGCGCCCCAGTTCTTTTGGTATCTCAGTAACTTAATTGTCAGCCACCATAGGGCTAGCTGCTAGTCATGACTAGGAAAAAAACCCCAAAACTATCTTCCTCAATAAAATGTGGAGAACTCTGCTTCTAAAATATAAAAAGTAATAATTTGGAAGAAAAGCTTTTCTCTTGATGTGGCCTCTCCTCCTGCAAATGTTCAGTTCTCTGATTATAATCAGTAGGTTTTCATAAGTTGTGACTGTATCTCTCTATTCTTTGGTTGTAAGTGACAGAAATTCAACTCAATTTTGCTTAAGGAAAACAACAAACTAACTCCTCCGTTGATAATCCAGAAAATCTAGCTTCTGATACTCTTGGACTCAAACTCTGAGTGTGCCATCAGGGTTTGCCTTTTCGCTCCATCCCTTGCCTCTGTTTCTCAGTATTGGCCTCATTTTCAGGGACACTCCTCTCTCCATGACTCCCCAGAATGGCTCTGGGCAGCTCCAGGTTCATGTGATCTTAGATCTCAGCGTCTCAGAGGATCAGGGGGCTGCACAAAACCCCTGTGGAGTCTTTGAGTAGCCTCTCTTGGGGCACATGTTATTTCTGAAACTGTCACTGTGGCCAAAAGGATGGAGCAGTTTGGCTAGGCCTGGGTCATCCACCACACCTAGAGCTCAGGTTAGGGGTGAGGAGAGAGAGCCCTGTGTCAGCCATTTGAAGTTAGAAGGATTCCTCCCCAAAAGAAGAGATGACAGACAAAAATGCATCTGTCTGTGACAATCTGAACTCGTTTTTAAACTGCTATTTCCAATATTCTAAGGACTTTGCTAGCATTTTATATGAACTATCTCATTTAATCTTTTTGATAATTATGTAGTAGGTATGATTATTCCCATTTTCAGATGCAGAAACCACGGCTTCAAGGCTAAGTAACTCACCCAAAATTGTGTAATGAGAAGTGGCATAGCTGATTTTCAAACAGAAGTCTGTCTCATTTGTGCTAGAGGGTCTTCATGGCATCACTATCTCATCATCTTTTTTCCTGTAGGTTCAATAATTTTAAAATGTAAACTTTTTTTTTGTGCGTGTATCACCTTCTCCTCTGTCTCTGATTTGACCTCTACTTTCTGAACATCTTTCCATTTTAGGATTATTAAATCATTGAATATCAGAACTGGAAGGCACCTTACAAACATCTACTTACCCTTCGTTTCCACAGAAGGAGGGGAGACCTTCTGTGGAACCTCCAGGGACGTCCTTTTTGTGGACTTCTGAGTGATTGAATGCACCAGATCTGGAAACACAAATCAACTCGTTTTCCTGATGTCCAGACTTGAGTAGCCATTCCATTCAATAACCTGATACCCCTCCATAGAAGGCCTTTAGTAAACACTGTTCTTTTATAATCAAACTAGCTTTTGGCTACAGGATTATTGAAATCATTAACATTATCCAACTTTCAGAAAAAGAAAACCGAAAACTTTTAAGGAACAGACTGCTTTTAAAAAAATCTTTATGGATCGCAAAGTTAGTACAGGGAAAACTCTAAAAGACACTTATTATACTTTACTGTTCTGTGAATTGTGTGAAGATTAGGGCAAATGAATGAATTATCTTACCCCTGATAATGTACAAAGTTCATAGGGCCAAGTGCTATGGCTCACGCCTATAGTCCCAGCACTCTGGGAGGCTGAAGCAGGCAGATCACTTGAGCTCAGGAGTTCAAGTCCAGCCTGGGCAACATAGTGAAACCCTGTGTCTACAAAAAATACACAAAAACTTAGTCAGGCTTGCCTGTAGTCCCCGCTTCTTGGAAGGCAGAGGTGGGAGGATCACTTGGCCCCTGGCGGTCAAGGCTGCAGTGAGCTGTGATTGTGCCACCGCACTCCAGGCTGGGTAAGAGTGAGACTCTGTCTCGAATGAATGAATGAATGAATGAATGAATGAATGAATGAATGAATCTGACTTTATGATGATTGCAAAGACACTATATAGCCAAGGAATGAAGTCAGCTATCTGTGGTCTGGAATAAGCTGTGTTGATGTGTAATAGCACTTCAGTCCATGAAGATATTACTCTGTTTTCTCGATGTTGGGGTGGTGCTGTCTTGTGTGTGCTGGGTGGTACTGGAGGAGGCTGAGTACTGTGATGCAGGAGCAAGAACCCATACCTGTGGCTACTCAGGCAGAAGACTGATCTCTCTCCATGGGTAGAAAAATGAGTCTACTGTTATTTCCCCAAGTAACCAGGTGCCTACTTTCAGAAATTTAAAAATATTGATATAAATGGCAGCAATGGAGATGGAAGCAGATGTCCAGTTCTGTCTTGTGAAGTATTTTTGTAAACTCCTGTTTCCCTGTTGCTAAGAGAAATCGGTCGTCTTATTGGTGGCCTTTTAGAATGAGAGTGAGAACAGAGTTGAGAATAATGGTGGAAAATCAGGGAGACAGATGCAGACAAGACAGATATGAAATCTTCTACTCATGAGCCAGGTTTAGGGTCCAGTGGCTGCTGGACGTCTACTTCTGTCTCTCATTCAATTCAGCTCAGAAGGAGCTGTCAGCAAGAGACGTGCTTGAAGCTGGGAATTGTAAAGATAGATGCTCCTTGGGTCTTACTAATGTGATGTCTCAAACCCTGGGAAAATCCAGACACAGACAAACTATACAACCTAGACACTACACATTCTTAAATTAATTACGCCTGCTGACCAGAGACTGTGGACAATGCGTGGCTCATCTTTGCAGCTGCATAAGAAATAAGGAATCTTCAGCAGTTGCTTGATTCTACATTAGGGTAAATGAAAGGCGACAAAAGGATGATTCCAAACACATGTCAAAAACCAAGCCAAATGTGGTTGGGTGGTGAGGGCAGATTTCTTAGAGGTTCTAGATCATGATAGACAAAGAGAAGATTGCCTTTACCCAGAGAATATGTCTTTTTTTTTTTTTTTTTGAGATGGAGTCTTGCTCTGTTGCCCAGGCTGCAGTGCAGTGGTGCAATCTCAGCTCACTGCAACCTCTGCCTCCTAGATTCAAGCCATTCTCCTGCCTCAGCCTCCTAAGTAGCTGGGATTACAGGTGACAGCCACCACGCCCAGCTAATTTTTTGTATTTTTTAGTAGAGATGGGGTTTCGCCAAGTTGTCCAGGCTGGTCTTTAACTCCTGACCTCAGTTGAGCCACCTGCCTGAGCCTCCCTAAGTTCTGGGATTACAGGCATGAGCCACCGCACCTGGCTGAATATGTCTTAAGTGTAATTTTCCATGACATAAATGCATGTATCAGGGTCCCTTGAGGACTTGATGTTTCCTAGTAGTGGGAGCAGCAGGGTGTCTGAGTAAAAAGGTTTGACTCCTTTACTAATAAGCAAAGGAAGTTTGCTTTGATCACTAACAAAATGTAATTGCAAGCCACTCTTCTTTTTTTTGTTGTTTACAGTTTATTACATAAATACTACATGAATTTGTTCACACTGTAAAGGAATCTAAATAATGCAGACAAAGCTCAAGGCCTTTTTATTCCCTCATTCAAATATCAGTTCCTTTTCTAAATAATAAGTGTTATCAATTTTTCTAAATACCAGTTCCTTTTTTTGTATTTTTTAGTAGAGATGGGGTTTTTGCCATGTTGGCCAGGCTGGTCTTTATTCCTTCATTCAAATATCAGTTCCTTTTCTAAATTATTAATAAGTGTTATCAAGAGGTATAAATTTTTCTAGAATTTTCTCCTTGCTCTTTTTGGTATGTAATAGAAAGTTATAATTTTGTAAAAAAAATATATATTTATTGTTCTTGCTGGGCATGGTGGCCTGCAATCCCAGCACTTTGGGAGGCCAACGTGAGAGGATCACTTGAGTCCAGGCATTCCAAGACCAGCCTGGGCAACATGAGACCCTGTCTATACAAAAAATTTTTTAAAAAATTAGTGGTGTGTGCCTGCAGTCCCAGCTACTCAGGAGGCTGAGGCGGAAGGATTGCTGGAGCCTGGGAGGTCAAGACCACAGTGAGCTGAGATCTTACCACTGTACTCCAGCCTGGGTGACAGAGTAATACCCTGTCTCAAAAAAAGAAAAGAAAAGAAAATATAGAGAGAGGGAGAGAGGAAGGGAGTATATGTTTATATTGTGTGTGTGCATTTCTTAAACTTGCTTTTTCCCCCACATAATAATGTAGCAGCAAATATGTATCTCGTTTTAGTTTTCCATAGCATAAAGAAATATGAAAGATGAAAGCCACATTGCTCATTAAACTATTTTCTGAGAGAGGTTGAACGGCAAGCCACTCTTCTGTTGCCATGTTCTCAGTGTGAAATAATTTCCTCTATCATATTGAGATCCTACGTTCTACTTAGATAAGTTCCACACTCTCTGGGTTCCTCATTTTGCAAAAGAAAGATGTTAAGAGTATTCAGTGTTTCCTTCTAGATTGCCTCATCTCTTTTGTCTTTTTTTCTTGAAGTGGAGTCTCACTCTGTCGCCCAGGCTGGAGTGCGGTGACACAATCTCAGCTCACTGCAACCTCGGCCTCCCGAGTTCAAGCAATTCTCCTGCCTCAGCCTCCAGAGGAGCTGGGATTGTAGGCGCCCGCCACCATGCCCAGCTAATTTTTGTATTTTTAGCAGAGATGGCGTTTCACCATATTGGTCAGGCTGGTCTTGAACTCCTGACCTCATGATCCACCTGCCTCGGCTTCCCAAAGTCTTGAGATTACAGGCATGAACTACCACGCCCACGCTCTCTCATCTTTTGTTTCAGGGGTAAAACTTCTCCTTTTTTTATGGCTTCTAGCAGCACTCACTACTCAACGTGTGCTACACAGACCAGCAGCACAGCCATCACCTGGGAGCTTGTAGAAATGCAGAATCTCAGGCCCCCACAATCAGAATCTGCATTTTAGCAAGAATCCCAGGTAATTTGTGTTTAAGTTACAGATGTATGGGTTAATATATCTTGTGACTCAAAATCACAAGATTATATATATCTTTTTTGATGGTTGAGGAGGTAGAGTTGCACTTACCTCTGACAGTAGAAGCTCTCTGAATTGACCTTCCCTTAACTAATGTACTGAACTAAATGACAGTCTCCATTCTACGCTGTAACACATATTCACTGATAACCTTAGCTGAATGCTGGCAGCCAGCTAAAAGCTCTCTAGAATGAACAGGTGTGTACATATGGATTAGCTGCATTTAATGTTTGCCAAGTATCAGCTGTGTTTGCTCCAAACCTATTTAATTCAATTGTACATGCTACTATAATTACACAATCTTGAATAAACTGATGAAATAGGAATAAGGTAGTTATTTCTAAGATTAATGCTTTGGAAAGACAAGAAAATGAAAAACATGCTCTCAAGAAAAATATGCTCTCAAATTAGTATAATACAGCTATAAAAAAATAGCAGAAGGAGTCTGTGTTCAGATTGTTTTTTACATTTCTTTTATTCCACATTAAGGAAACTGAAATTAGAAATTGAAAATTATATTTCATACATATGACTGCCCCAAAGACATTGGAAAGCTCCTATAAACTCATGCTTTTAAATATTTTAAAATCCCTTGGTTCTACATGAAAAGATTATAAATGGATGCATTATTTTATGTTTGAATTCAAATAAGATTGTTATTTTATAATAAAGCATTTCTTTTTAACAGTTTACCTCTTTAGCCAAATTTTTAATTAACCAATGTCCTAATCATATCAGCTAATATGAAAATATACAGTAGAAGGATTCTCTGTATAGCTTTATTTCTAACGAGCCAAAGTAGAAGCAAGAACTTTATATCTTAATGGCCTCTGGCTTTTTTTGTTATTGTTTTTTGTTTTTGTTAGATAGGAATCTGAGGCTCAGAAAAATGAAATGTTTTTCTTTCCATCAGAATATGGTTCTCAAATTGGGGTCCCCAGACCAGCCACATGAGCATCACCTGAGAGCTTGTAGAAATAACAGCCCCAGGGCCAGGTGCAGTGGCTTACGCCTGTAATCCCAGCACTTTGGGAGGCTGAGGAGGGCGGATCACAAGATCAAGAGATCAATACCATCCTGGCCAACATGATGAAACTCCGTCTCTACTAAAAATACAAAAATTAGCTGGGCATGGTCGTGGGCACCTGTAATAAATCCCAGCTACTCAAGAGGCTGAGGCAGGAGAATTCAACCCGGGAGGCAGAGGTCGCAGGGAGCCGAGATCATGCCACTGCACTCCAGCCTGGAGAAAGAGCGAGACTCCGTCAATCAATAGATCAATAACAGCCCTAGACCTACTGAATTAGAAACGCTAGAAGTGAGGCCCAGGTGTCCGTATTTTCAGAAGCCTTGCAGGTGATTCTTGAGTTCAGCTAAAGTTTGAGGATCATTGACTTAGATCGCATCCTAAAGAGAGCACCTGGAGAACCAATTTCTCCACTGTACTATCTGGTTCATTTATCCGATACTTTCTCCAAACCTGAGAGTTTTTTTTTTATTTTTTATTTTTAGAATAAAAGAATGAAAGAGAGAAAGAGGAAGATATTTTAGAAAAAGAGAGAAAAGGAGAAAGAAAGAAACAGCAAAAGAAAGAAAAAAAAGAATGAAAGAGAAAGAAAGAGGGAGAGAAAGAGGGAGAGAGAATGGGATTCTTGTTTTATTGCCCAGGCTAGAATACAGTCTAA